>CAJHUC010000505.1:0-170213 GCA_905146915.1 Ostreobium quekettii | reverse complement strand
CATCGCAGTTTGCATCGCAAGAATATCGGTTTCCACTGGCGTTGTCCTCAGCACGATTGCTTCAGTACGTTTGGGTCCAGCGTGCGCTGGACGCGTAACGCGTTACGTTTCAATGTGGAAGGTTGAACATTCTGCGGAACACAATGTGCATCTTCTCTCTCCTCTGAGGTAACCCTCATCGGTTGCCAATGAGATTCGCAGTGACAAACATCCGATATCTGCTCCTTGTCGTAGTCGACTGAGCTCTTTGCATCCTACGACCATCGGCCCTTCAGGAGGACAACAGGACCGCCACATTGCCTGTATAACCACGATGACTAACCAAGTCCGGATATCTGGAAGTATGGATTTGCGACTTGTGTGACTTTGCAACACGTTCATCCGTTCTGGGCTTCGGGGCCCGCCCTGAGGGCCCGCCCTAAGGGCCCGCCAAGGCCGACTGGTTGGAGCGCCGCACTGCGGCCTTTTCTAGTCACGGTTGTTTCGGGGACTATCCAGCAGGAAACTAGAAGAGTACTGAAATGGCACCGCAGCCACATAGACACTGTGATGGAGATACTGTTATGTACGGCGTACATAACGCAATGTACATAATGCACGGCGTACATTGTACGCATGCCTGCAAGGTGTGTGGGACAGGAAGCGCGATTCACCTGGAGCAGTGACAGCAGAGCTAACCCATCCATGTTGCAGCGCTGGTGCGTAGATTTGAGGTTCCCAAGCTGGAGCGAAAGTGTCGCCCTCTCGGGCAACAACCGCACCCTGAGTGCTGCCTTGCCGCCGCGTCGATGATCAGTCATTACTGGCAGTTAGTTGACAATTCCAATGCACCAAAATGCGGTAAATTGATTTTGCAATTGCGGGCCAACTACTAAACTTGTTAGTTCAGAAATACGTGCCGAAAACAGCTCGTCGAGTAAGATGCGTGGCTGGTCTGTTGCCTGATGAATGCAGGCAGCTGAGGGATTTCCAGCACCTTATTAGGTTTCAAGGTGAAAATGGCACCAAAAACTAGAAAACAGCTGCGGCCTCAAGAGTTTGGCTCTTAGGATCAGAAAATAATGCACAGATTCTACAATATGAAGACTCTTTGCACGCACAGGCAAACTTGCGCGAAATGGCCGAAATCGCAGCAGCACATTACAACGTTCTTTCGCAGAGCGCAAACAATATACTCAAGCGCACTCACGCGTTGGAAATCCTTGGATTCCTATAAATTTCTTTTCCAGGCTCCAACAACGTGCCCGTCGAACGATCGAGCTCATCCCACCTCCCACACCACTGACAGATTGCACCCTTGGATTACCGCCAGTGCTCATCACCCTCTCCCCAAGCACGCTTACACTGACAAATGATCGTAGGACGGGATTCTCAACATGTGAGTATGCAGACGGTCGTGCCAGCAAAACGGTCCCGCAGGTTCTCTATGGCGAACATCATTGTATTTACAACCTTGTCTACCTCGGCGACTGCTTCGTAAGCTATCACGCACAAAGCCACGCCACCAAGCTACTGCACATTGCGAATCAAGGACGCCTCTGCGTTTCCATGGTCGGAGGCCTGTGCGCTTGCTTGGCTGCTCGCGCACTGACTACAGTACATCCGTTTCCCTACAATGAAATTGACCGCTCCCATTCGTTGTCCTCATGCCCCGGATCAGATCCCTCAATCCACAAAAAAAACTCCCGCATTCCATTCGTTTCCCGTCAAGTCCCCGAGCTGCACGCATCCTTAAATGCAACACACCCTCTTACGCAGCTTTGCCACTCACTCAGAATTGCAACAACCCCAACCTGCGCCAAGAGCCTTGATCTCTGCCGTTCAAGATCAGGCCTCGAGCAGCTGCAGTAGTTTGCTGTCATAGATTCCCCAGCCGTCGCTCTCAAGGATCTGCCGACATCTGAAGGCAACTGAATCAGTCGTCGAGAAGCCGCACGGGCGCATGCTGACCACGGCGCTGCCTTCCCTGTGACTTCCGGCGTTGAAGCGGAATCGGAAGCGAGCGGATTTTCCGCAAGCCCCCGGCTGGGGTCGCTGCAGGGTCCACTTGATGAGGATGACATGAAGCTCCCCGCCCTTGAAATTCTCAGTAGACAGACAAGAGGCCAAGCAGACCGTCGCCCCGTAACCGTTGCCCATCTCCGCTTATTCACGCAGCACAACGCGAGCCAGAAAACAAAATAGCTCTTGGGAATCCTCAGTGCGCGTCATCGAGGTGCGCCGCGCATGGATGCGCCAGCGCGCGATGCTGACGCCACATCTACTGCTCCGGATTCGTCAGGTACCTGACCACGCCCACGGCGAAAAAAGCCAAGATGCCAAGGGAGTACCAAATCCACACCGGATCCTGCAAGCACACCCCGCTGCGGTCAGACGCCGAGTCGGATAATGCATCGGCGAGCTTGTGCTGAAGGGTGTTGCGTGTATAGCCAAGCTGACCAACGTTGAGGGGGGAGAGCGTCGATATCAGCGTCGACGCTCATGAAGTCAATGACGTCATTGAACGTCGGCCTGCTTGGCGAACTATGGATTGAAAGTTGCTACTATGCTTTTGTCTGTTCTTTTGGGTTGCGTTCCTCAAACTTGAAATTTGAAACCAGCATCAACGACTTGGGGGCACTGTCACGAACTAGAATCGCTCTGCATATGAAGTCCGGGCCTGCCTTTGCGTAATCCAGTTTGGTGGCGCCACCATATTGCATTCTCGACAGCGAGCACAAAGCATCTGTATTGCTGCAAAATGCAGGAGTGCAGGACACGCTGGGACTGCAGCGACGATGCATTCGGGAAATTTTACAGCCGCGCAATCTTTCATTGGAAACTGAAACTCTTTCAAGGGGGGAAGGGACCCACCACGTCCGCGCAGCAACGTCCCAGGCTAGGACCTGTAACAATGCCACAACAGTCATCTTTTCAGGTGAAGCATTTAGCATCCAGCTGCAGCAGCAGGCAACAGACTCAAGGCGTTGAGGGACGTTACCGGCCAAGCTTTTGGCGAAGCTCAAGCAGCTCCACGACTTCTCACCACAGCCCTTCCCCCCTCCCCGCCCTTGGGGTCCCCGTCTAGCAAAGACGGGTCTTTCACGGATGGGGTCCCATTGCGCGCACGACTTTCACAGCCTCATTCTCATCCAATTGGGTGGCGGTTTGTTCACTCGCCCGGTACCGCCCCTGAAGTTCGGAGCCGGGGGCCTGCGCATTCGAGCGTCCTTCTAATGAAGCGGCATCCAACCAATCACGGACCCCATTCGCGCATCGGATTCCCGGCGCCCGCCCGCCCCGCCCCGGGGCCCTCAGCGCCCGTTGCGCTGTCTGGGGGCCCAGGCGCCTGGGGCCACTCGACGCCGCCGCCAACCCCGCAGGCAGTCGCCCGCGCTCTCTCACCTGCGCCTTCGACGCGCCTCCCGCTCGAGCCGGGACGCCCGCCCGTCGACTTCAGCCCATCGCCGGCCCCTGCGACCAAAAGCGGGAGGATCACTCACGGCGGTCGTCGGCCTTCCCGTGCGCCGCCATTCCCGCGGAACGGACGGATTATTCCGAAAACCCGGTGAGTCGAACTCATCTGCTGAGCAGATCCGCAGCTTATAAACTAATTAGTCTCCAGCCCGATGGGGTCACCGCGTCCCTTTTCAGGCGGGAGGTCATGAGCGGTGTGCCGATTGGGCGCAAAAGCGTTCCGACCGCCGCCCTTCGCGGCCTTCCTATATAGGAATGGCGGGCACATCCGCATCAAGTTGATCCGGTCAGCCCGGTGGGTTGGCCTCCACGGCTTCAATCGCATCCGCCCACCTGCCCCGAGGCCCGCGGCCGCCTCGACATCCTGCTCGCCGGCCAGCAGCGCATCCCCCAGCTCGCCGCTTCGGCGAGGCTCCAGCCCCGCGCCCATCCCGCTCAAAGACTCGCCGATAGGATCGGCACCGAGGTTATGAGCTTTCCGGGACGCCCCCCCTCCTTCGACTTCTGGCCGGCTGCGCCCTTCAACACAGCCGGAAGGACCGTCCCGCGATGTACTGACGGAACACACAAAATTGTGCGCTCTGACGGCCCCGGGCGTTCGGCGACCCAGGGTGTCGATACTCCTTTGAGCCTCAGGGTGTGCGCGGTGCAGGAGGGCGAGGTCGAGCGCAAGGCCAAAAAGGGCCCGTGGACACGGGCTGGGAGCAGCTGGGTTTGCTGTCCAAGGGCCAGATTTATATCATTGGGAGCACATGAGCGGGCGAGGCCCTTTGCGAGCGGGGCGCGTATCTGACACGTGCCTCGTCCGGCTCCGCTTTCCCGGAAAAGGGGGTTTGGCTGCTGCGCGATTCGTGGGCGAAGGTGCACTTTATGGCCCGGAGTGAGGCTGCGCTGAAGGCACCAGGGGATGGTCAAAGGCGACGGTGGGAGGAAGTTCATTAAGGAGTTGCGAAAGGTGTTTGCCATTTTGGCCTGGCGCAAACCGAGCTTTGCTGCCCCTAACATTAATGTGGTGCTGTGGGCTGCATGCAGGTGGCTACATGCTGTGAGCTGTATTCGCTTGGACAAGCGAATGTACACACGTGTGTGATGGGTTGATCGTCGCAAGCATCGCGGACGTGCAGATTCGTTTCCCTCGCGGGGGACATTATCAGCGACACATGTTATCCCAGTAGTGACAATGTCGGAAAAACTGCCCAGAGCTCTGGTTGGCGGTGAGAGCGTCGCAGACAATGACGTCGATATTGTGCTTGGCGTCCTGGACAGTTTGGCGAATGGTGTGCTCGACGTCGCGGACACGTCCGCAGTATCGAGTCTAGTATAGCCGACACCGTGCGCAGTAGCGCAGACAATTTGAAGTCAATTACTCCAAATATAGCTTTGAAACTGTAAGGAAAACGAACCCTTCAGGAAAATGTGCAGCTAGTGTATTGCATGATTGTAAGCGGAATGCAAGCACCCAAACGGAAACCATGGCACATTTACAACACCTTCAGGTTCAAGTGGAAATGGCACGAAAATCGTGGCTGTGTCTGGTGACTTTGCTTAAACGGATTAGGCAAACGATGCACGATTTCTGTGATTCAGCATGAATCGAACACGTAACGAAATTTCCGCAAACGTCCAGCTCTTGCAGATGGGTTTTACAGCGTTCTTACACTGTTATTCACAACGAAGCGCGAGCAGGGCGCCCAAACGCACACGCGCGTTCAGCACCTTGCACCCTAATCCATCGCTGCTCCAGTTCCATCAAAATGCCCACGGAGCGATCCACCGCCCGCGCCATTCTGAGTTTATGCCCTTGGATTCTCACCAACACTCAACATTCACCCTCCACATACACTGGCAAAAATGACCAGAAAATAGCAACCTCGGCAAATGAAGAAAACTACTAACCGAGAGAAAAACAGGTTCCTGACGCTCGCTATAGCGATGTTATTCTCTTCGAAACCTTGTCAATCTTGACGACCGTGTCATCGAGTTTTGTTCACCAGTCCATAAGCAAGACAACCAACTGCTGCCCGGATTTAACAAGGGACGCCATTCTGTGCTTTCACAGTCGGAAGCTAGGCACTTTCCCTGTCGTCTCCGCACACGCGACCGCACATGCGTTTCGCTAAAATGAAATGGATTGTTCCCCTTTCCCGATGAAAAAATTCCCCTCCCCTCTAGTTTATTTCCCATCCATTTCCCAATCCCCACGCGCACCCTGCGCCCAATAAACCTTGTTAGGCAACATCTTCATCCGTTCAGATACCTCAGAAAGTGCAACAACTCAATGTGCGTCCAACGCCTATTTCCCTGCCACTCGATACACGTCTTCAGCCGGCTTCCATCATCGACCGTCATCGGTTCGCTGGCCGTCTCTCCCCAATGGATCAGTCGCCGTCAGTCCTCAATCATGACTGGTCAGTCCAACGGCTGAGCTGGCAACGGCGTTCCCCTCCTGTGCCCTCCAGAATCGAAGATGAGCAGATTCGATTTCTTCGATTCCCTCTATTCAATCGACGGGAGATTTTTCTTTCCCGCAACCCCTCACATTCCATTTACCGAAGTCGACGAGGCGTCGCCCTCGAAATCTCCAGTCGGCAGGCACAATGGGGTCCACACCTTTCTTCGGAATCGTTGCTCATCTCCATTTATTCGTGAGCCACGAGATAAACTGCCATACCACATAAAATACAGAAGAAGATCTCGACACCCCCCAGATGCACTTCCTCGACATGGGTCACGCATGAATGTGTCGAGCTGCGATGCTGATACCCCGTCTACTGCTCCGGACTCGTCGCCAAGTAGATGACAGCGACCAAGGCGAAGAAGGACACGAAGCCGAGAGCGAACCAAATCAACGCCGGATCCTGAAAGCACATTTGCGGCGGTCAGACGGCGTAATGGAAATGCAACAAGGAGTCCCTTGCGGAAGGGTGCGCAACCTTCCGCACATGTGCGTATCCTAATCAAGTGAGCCTTGTTAGTCATTGAACTGTGACTGGATCTGACCAACTTTGGGATGGATAGTTGTAATTTTGCCTGTTTCATGCACTTGCGCTTCTCAAATTTGAGCATGGAAGCATCGCAAAATGAATCTCCACTGGCAAAATTCGAAATTCATTTGGAACTGGACTTCCTTTTGGGCCTTTATTTATCAGCATAATGATGTCGTCAATTTGCATTCCTGACATCGAAAGCAAAGCAATAACTGTATTGCGAAAATGCGGGAATGCAGGGCATGCTGCCACTGTGGCGCCATTGCATTCCGAAAATTTCCACAAACGCGCTGTGTTTCACAGGAAAATGACACTGACCCACAAGGGGGACTCACCACGGACGCGCAGCGACGCGCCAGCCTGGGACCTGCGACAGTACCCCAATAGTCAGCTTTTAGACAAGACCTTGACTTCCCAGCTGTAGCTGGCAACACTACCTAGGCGTCTACCCCTATCTTGTCAGGAACTTATCATCATACTTTCGAAGAAGCCCAATAGCTTCAGTGTGCGCAGCACTGTCAGGGGCCCCCCACTCCACCCCACCCCACCCCACCCCACCCACTGGTGCCACTCCACGTGCGCAGGTCTTCGAGGACCTCATTCTCTCCCCAAATTTATGGTCGGTTTGTCATCTCACCCACTCGTGGCTTGGAACTTCCCAGTCACGGGGCAGCAAATTCGATCCTCCTTCCAATTCACAACATCAAGCCAAGAATGGACCCCTGTGCCCTCATCGCCCGTTTCGCTGGCTGGGGCCCAGGCGCAGGCGGCCACCGCCGCGGACCGCCGAGCACATCGCCAACCCCGCGGGCAACCGCTCAGGCTCTCTCACCTGCGCCTCCGACGCGCCTCCCGCTCGAGTCGGGAAGGCCCCCCATCGCCTTGCTGCCTTCGCCGTCCCCTGCGACCAAAACGTTGCGATCGTTAACGGGCGGATTACTCACACAGATCGTCAACCTTCCCTTGCGCCGCCAGTCCCACGCGGGGGATGGATTGTTCCGGAACTTCAGTCAGCTGCCCCGCATCTGCTACGCGGATCCGCCTCTTATTCTCCAATCCGGTGTGGCTGCTGTGTCCCTTTCAGATTCGAAACCACAGACGGGCTACCGATTGGTCGCAAAAGCGTTTCGAACCGCCGCGATCCGAGCCTCTTCTGTAGATGCAAGTTGACCCCGAGTTGACCTCCTCGGCTTTGACCACATCCGCCCACCTTCTCCGAGGCTCGCGGCGGCCTCGACCTCCGGATCGCCGGCCAGCAGCGCGGTGGCAGCCTCGAGGCGGGGATCCAGCCCTGCTCCCATCCCGCTCCAAGGTCCTTCGATCGGAAGTCGGGCGAGTTTGAGAGCCCCGCTCCTTCCACTTCTGCCCGGGTGCCCCCCTTCAGCGCAGCCGGATCGACTGGCCCGTGGTGTACTCACGCTGACCAGAGCACGCAACTGTGTGCACAACAGTGCGGGCGGTGCCTCGCCCCGGGTATCGATTCTCTTTTGAGTGTGGGAGTGTGCACGGAACAGGAGGTGGACGGCAGCGGGGAAGGCACAGGCGGGGGCTTGCTGGGGACACGAGGGTGGGAACAGCTGCCTCATCATTCCGAAGGGGATATTTGTACCCCACAGGATCTGGTCCTTCGGGCGCAATACGTATCTGTCCGGTGCTGCGTTCGGGGAATGGGGGTGGTGACTACTGCACAAGGCGAAGGGATGGTGGACCTTTTGAGCGCCCTGAGCTAGGTCGCGCTGGAGAAGTCGCGAAAGTGGTCTGGGAGATGGGGGCGGAGGAAGCTGTAAGGTAGTCTCGAAAGGGTTTGTAATTGTGGGCTGAAGCGCGTGAGCCCTGCTGCCCTAAGGCAGATGCCGTGAGCTCCACGGTTTTGCTGGACACGTGTTGAGCAAACTGGGGAGTTGGAATCACATGTAAAACTGTGCCAAAATAGCGTCGGTCGATGGCGGGGGCCCCTGTTGCATACTCCTTCAACAAGAAAGATCCATTCGAGTCAATGCTGTATCCAATCTCATGCATGTCAAAGGTGCGCGTTCCTTGCAGAGCCAGCATTGATTACATACAATAGATAGCAAAAACAACACTACATTTGCACCTGCATGCACCTTTTGCATGTGGCACACTGCGCTGTTTCGGAAATACAGCACTATCAGCTTAAAAACAGTCGCACTTAGTGGATGCATCGATGGCACAGTCTCAACGGAAACGAGATGCACTTAAAGCACAATACCAAGATCCTAACGAACGCCACGAGAATTGATGGTGCAAAGAACAGGACAACTATGCAGACAAAAGGCACACCAACCACATAAATGCCCAATAACACGAGCTCGACGCCAACGATAAAGAAAAAACAGCATAACGCAGCGAGTGCAAAGTCCCAGGGACCGCACAGTGGTGGCGCTTCTGGAGCCTGTCAAGAGCAATCATTCGAATGATCAGTGATTAGACTCCGCTGAAGCAAAGAACAGAAACGCCGCCTTTTTTAAAAACCTGTATCTGCTCATCAATATACAAGTATCTTCTTTCTTTCTGGTCACGTCTACAAATGGAAGTAGTCTAGTTCCAGCTGCTTTGTACACGAACGAGCTTTGTCTGCTGTACTAACTGATGTCGATGATTGACAGAAGATATAAAGGAGATTTCAACCAATGAATAGACGAAATACACAGAAGCGTAGTAGGATATCAGTAGCTGTATTATAGTTACTAATATACTGATCAGTGCAGCTCACAAGGATTGTCGTTTTGCACTTACAGGGAAGCGCATTTGCACAGCGATATACAATTCCCTTTTGACGGTGGCATTAGGTTCCATCCTAGGCATGAATTGGATGCTCAGCATGGTGATGTTACAAGCATTTGAGAACACTTATTTGATTGCATGCACTGTCTTGGCAACATGACCCACACACCCAGTGCCAATAATGGTCGCTGCCCCAAACCCCAATCAGTGCCTACTCCAATAATTGTGTGCACAACTCAAAAACCCAACACATCAATCCAAATATGCACCTTGTGAATTTTTTGCTCCTAGAGCGCATTTTCAGGGAAAGTTTCAAGTAATTCACCCCTCCCAGCTCAATATCTAACGCCCTCAGAATATAGCAACGCCATTGTATCCTTGCATTGTGTATAAGATATGGTACCATATCATGGATCAAAGTTTGCACACAAATGGCGCACTAATCTTGAAAAACATGTTCAATAAGTTCCAGGGGTTTCTGGAGCCAGCCCAAGAATCAAGGAACTGTTATACAATCCAAAATTGTTTTCAAATGACTCACCCACAACAAATATTTTGCAAGTTCGTCCTGCACATGTTCTGCGGTGTTGCAAACCAATGGATCAGACCCTGTCAACAGAACATGAGGTCACCAGTCAAACACAAAGCAAGCATCAGCATTAACCAGGACTAAAAGGAAAATACAGCAAAAATGCACAAAGCCGCATGCTGCTTAAATGTGCCAATACAAGGAAGGCACCATGTCTATTTTGGTACACTCAGCATCAATTTGATGCCAGGAGAGGCGGGTTTCCTAAACTGTGAAACTAAGATGTCATGTAATTGCCACAAAATCGACAGAAAACTGGTAAGATACCCCAAAACACTTCTGATCAGTAGCAAACAGCTCGTGGCTTGTTGCGAGACGTTCCTCAAGTATGCAATCTTCAGGGAAGGCCTTAGAAAGTCCCAAATTATAGCTATTGAGGCTTACACCTTGCCTATCATGGCTTTAGAATCCCATTTTTTAATGCACTTAAATTAGCACAACTTTGAGCATTTCTTTGCAAAAACACCTAAAGCTGTATAGCAGTGTCGTGTAGTTTTTTGTATTCTTGGCCTTAGTAAACAGCGATCCAACATAGTAGCTCCCAGGGAGTATGGCCTGAGGTGGAGCTTTGGGTACTTAATTCTTTCTCCCAAATTGGTGATTCATGCACTTGGTGCACATATAATGAGCCCATCGAAATGACAATGATTTGGGTGTAAATCAACTTTATGGCCTAAGGTAGAGCTTTGGGTACTTAATTCTTTCTCCAAAATTGGTGATTCACGCATTTGATGCATATATAATGAGCCCATCGAAATGACAATGATGCGGGTATAAATCACCTATACAATGTACCTTGTCCACAAAACCATCGTTGCAAATTGTGTGTGCTCTGACTCTTGAGTGTGGAGCAGCCCCAACAGTTCATGTTGCTGAGTCACGCTGGCTTCGACATAATGAGGAGTGACACTAAGAGCGAGGGAGGGGGAGATGGGTCATCAACTTAGCATATCCTAGGTGATGGAGCCAGAATGTCGATATTGGTGTGCTTACTGTCAATTTGAAGGATTGAATGAGAACTGTGGTGTAGAAGTTGATGGACAAGGCATTTGGGGAGATATCTGGCAATGTGAAAGAGACGCTACAATGTCCCTGGGGGGTTTATGCCTCAACGCAAAAGCAGTTAGAGTGTGCTGCGGGGAATGACACTGAACGAACCAAGTAGTTGTAAATGCGCAGGGGCCGCTTCTTGTGACAATTGGGTAGATTTCTGTTTTCCTTCCCTGCTGAACTCTTTTTTTGTTCACTGTGCCAAGTGCCGCTCTATAGTCGCCCACAATGACTCCATCGAGCAAAGGTGCATTAGGAGGATGGTATTCTGACAAGACTGACTTTGGCCCAAATGCCAATTCTACAGTGGTGCGAGCCTTGATGCCACACCACGCACGCGTTCACACTGTGAACAGCTCCAGCTAAGCAAAAGGGCTTTGTCACGTTGCATTGCCATGTTGCGACAAGTATGCAGCCAATGGAATCGGAAACACTGACAAAGGTAGGCAGGGTTGAGGGGTGGCAACTCCTGAACGGAACCGGAGGCTTGAGCCCATGGCAACAGTTTACAACCGAGCAAAGGGGCAACAGATGGTCTGTTCTTTAGATCCAGTCCGTTCATCAGTGTCATTAATGCAACACCTAATGCCTCATCATTTCTTTATGCATCCAGCTGTTAATAATACTCAATCAGTTCTAGTTACAACACCACTTCTGCGTTGCCTTCATTTTCAGAACTTCCCCGCATCAACCTCTTCATCCGGCGCCCATGACCCCCCTGGCCATGGCCGCAGGAACGAAGAGGCTGGATCTCCACTCCGCGCCCACCAACCCCAAGGCCCGTGGCGATGGCGCCTAGTGTGAAGGGCACCCACATCCACAACCCAGAACGATCCTCGGGGCAACCGGACGGGCTCAACCGCACCTGTTCGGCGGAGGCCGCCCGGTGCCGCCGCTGGCAAGGAACCTGTCCCAGTGCCGGCGAGGATCCCTCCCCTCCCACCCGTCCCGCCGTGACAGGAAAACGAAAGCCGGCATTCGCGACGCCAACCAACAAGGCGCAAGGCCGGTCTATCGCCGAGATCTTCGCGGCTGGAATGCCACTCAGCCTAAAAACGGCACCCATGAAAAGTCCTCTGTCCCCATTCCGCGCTAACTGCAACCCCTCTGGAGTGGGGTTGGCCCACACCACACCCACGTTGGCTATCCGTAGACGCCTTACGGGCGCGAGCCCAGCGATTGCGCGCCCGAATTCCCACCGCGCAGAGGGCACCCTTCTCGGGGGGCAGATTGGAGCCAGGCACTTGCCAACTTGCCAATTCGCCATGTTGCCGATTTGCCAATTTTTGCAGTTGGCACTGTGGCCCACGGGGCAGCTGGCAGCGACAGACGAAAGAGGGGCGCGGTTCGAGGTCGAGGCGGAGGGCCGCGGGCAGGCAAGCCGAGACTCAAAGCCGCTTGGACTGCGGAAGATTGAAAAGAACCAAAACTCCGGGACAGAACGATAAAATCTAGGTGGGTGGAGATCCAGGCCGCAGTGACCGGGGCTCGCTTCCGGAGGAGCAAGCGGGGGCCCCTCCAAGCCTGGTCCGTAACTAAGCAGGCGAGACTCCGGGATGGAACAATAAGCCGCCGTCCGGCGATTCAATGGTCGAATGCCCACCCCCACCCCCTCCCCACGGCAGCGTTAGTGGCAAAAACGGCGACGGCGACAAACCCCTTGGCGCCCATCCGATTGTTTTTGCCCATCGGCGACAGCCCAAGACAGACGGCCGTGGGGCAGAGGGTGGGGTGGGGCCTCACCCGGGGGGATGTCCACGACGGTGCGGCCGTCATTTTGGCTCGATTTTGAGGGACCCTCGTCGGGCGCCAGCAGCGGCTGGTGCTCGCCTTCGCGAAAGGAGCCTCCCCGCCCGCGGTCCATCGAGCTCGGACGCGCCGCGGTGGTGGGTTCCTTATGGGATGGCCAGTGGCTTGCCCGTTTGCTTTTCTGCTGTTTTTCCTTTTCTGCTATTTTTGCTTTTCTTGCCTTTTTTGTCTTTTGTGCATTTTTGCATTTTAACTGTTATGTTTTTTGAACTTTTGTTGTTTTTGCCTTTGTTGCCTCCATCTGGTCGGTAGAACGAAACAAAGGAGGATGTGTGGGTGTGGTGGGTGAGTGGGGTGAGGGTGGAGGTGCGGGCAGAAGGGGGGAACGCGCGTCCGGGCCGGAGCGGCTGCCCAGTCCGTGTTCGGGGTATCACATGCCCTGGAGTGTGATAATACATGAAAAATGAAGTACGACTGCAGCAACACATACGACGCACATAATTTCCAGCATTCGCACTTCATGCCTTTTATCTATGTACGTTAATGCCTGCATGAAATGCATTCATGCACTGTACTTGCCATGTACAGTAGAAGTGTGACGCACCTGTGTGTTGTCGCACGCACACGATGGCGTGTGTGCGACAACACACAGACGCGTTGATTGCACTATGGCGGCCCATTAACAACAGCCCACAGTTGTGGGCATGGAGCCCTGGCATGTGGTGCTTGTAGTTGTCTCGGACGTTTTCCAGTGCAAGTCTCTGCAGCTCGCCAGTCACTCTCCGCAGCACAGAAAGCAGACAGTGAATTTGGACTGGGCAAGACCGCCAACCCAGCAACCGTGAATCTACCCGCAATTTAGGAGCTGACTAATGAACAAGTACCGGGAGGCAAACAGTAATACTGTGATGAACTAGGCACCCAGTGTGGCTGAAAACGTGATGGGAAAGTTGGAAGTCATTCTAGTGAGTACGTCGAGACATTTTGAGACTGTGAGACCTTATGGAGAAATAATGCGCCAAAATCATTGGGGATATTTAATATGGGATGGAGGGGGTAAATACAGTCGTCGAAATAGCTACTATTGCAAACTTACGTTTGGCGCATAAAAGCGTAATGTAAACGTAAACAACAAGCCTCCTGGCAATACTGTTTGTGCTCATTGAATTTTCATGGACCCAAAGAACAGAAGTCGGCCCTCCCATTAACCCCATACCTCACACCACCCCAGCCCACGCACCCCACACCACTCACCTTGCAACAAAATTCGCAATGGGATCCAGAAAAAAGAAGGCATTTTCTAGTGAAAGTTATCCAAAACTCGGATGCCTGTGCAACGTTTTAGTTCTCCAGGCTTAGCCCACTTGTGGGTCTCATGGGCAAAGGGACTGTCGAAATTTGTCGTTGTTGCATGTCTAGACATCCCGGGACTGTCGAAGTTTGTCGCTGCTGCGTGCCCAGCAGATCTGCTGGGCAAAAGAAATCGGGCTGAACACGTTGATGTCTAGGGAGGGTATCACTACGGATCGGCATTCCAACCAAGTGCCTGCTGGTCCTTTGGAATAGGGCGCAACGACTCGAGTACCCACCGCAAATGTGCCTGGACCTAGAGTAGGTGACCCCAAGTTGCTGGGGGGCCTTACATAGGGGCCCATATATGCCCCGAGGACCAGGCGTCAAGTCCACCAATACAGTCTCGGAGTGCCTTTCCATCCAACACGGTGCCACATGTCAGCCCCTCGTGGTTTTGTTGCGTCCATGTTAGACAGCTGGCTTGGAAGTTGGTAGTGCCTTGACTTCGGGCTCTTGCTCCGGCCCCTCACCCACCTCGCTAGGACCACTGCCGCTAGCACCGCCCCAGAGCGCCTCCAGACCGCTGGATCCCGCCACTGACGGCGAGCCATTCGGTTGTGCGCCTTGCATTGAATTGGAAGACCCCCCGGGGCTGCGCTTGGGCAACCGGCAGCATCTCCAAGCTGGCACGGAGCACGTGGGAGGGCGGCAAGCTGCCCGCCGCGAGCGGAGCGGCCAATGGCAGAGGGCCCCTGCGCATAGGTGGGTTTCCATCGCCGGATCGGAGCCGTGATTCCCCCAGCGGGCGGTTTTTGAGGCGCTGTTGAGTCGATTGTCGCGAGGCTTGGATTGGGTATCCTACGTGGGATGCCCAGCTGTGCATCGGCAACGTTTCTGGGGAAAACCTGCGCGCAGCGTGCACCAGGCGATCTGCTCTTGAGGTGTATTTTTCTTCGAGGCCATCTTATCCAAACGGGGTTCCGGGTTGCGCCGGGGGCCCCAGGCTGCCCGTGGCGCCGGCTCTGAGCCGCTTTGGAGCCCTCCACGGGAAACGTGGGACAGGGGAAAGTGTGCCCCACCAATCAGAATCCCCTTCAAGCATTGGGAAAGCGGGCGAAGGGGCGGTGCTCGGAGAATGGCTTACCACAAGGTCGACGGCGCTGACAGATGCCGATATCGATGCAACAGGTTCTCCATTGCGCGGGCGGGCCTTTGCACTGATCTTGCCATAGAAGATCCACGGGGGGGAAGGGGGGGAAGACACACAAGCCGCTGCTGCCCCGCATCCGCCTATGGACGTGCACACACAGCCTGGGGTGAAGAGGGAAAGGCACTAGGCTGGTCTGCTTCGAGGCTGAGACTGACGGGTGGACAATGGCGGTCTTGGTGCCAAGCCTTCAAACCGGCTTCCAAAGTCCTTCTATCAAGCAGTCCCTGCCGTGGGTGTATTTGGTTGGCATTTGGCGTGAATGCAGCAGCTGTTACACACAGCGTGTGACAATTTGTGATGGGGCCGCCCGTCATGCGCTGGTGGGCGCCCGGAAGAGGCCGCCGCGGTGTCTCCCTGTGGGGGCAAAGTGTGCCGGGCGACTCGCGAATCGGAGGCCGGGTGTGCCAAATACGCATTGCGATGGATTGCCCTGAACCAGACAGTTGCCGCAGGCACCATGTGGCATATGCGTCCACAGGACTGGGCAGACGAGGTTCAATAGACAGATGAGGCCCAAAGGCAGCCCAGAGGCCTGAGAGCTGCGTCTGCCACGTCAGGCCAGCAGCAGGGAATATCGTACATCGTCGCCGTCTCTGGCCACCGTTTCAAATTTTGCTGGTGTTGTAAAGAGCGTGCAAGTGGAACACAATCTGCCAAAATGGGGCAGAAGAGGGGGCAGTGGCCAAACAGTGGCGAAGAATGCGTCGCCTATGAAGCACTAGTCACACACAGCACGCAACAGGGAAAGCGACGGCGACCAAACACCGTGTCTCGTCGCCTTTGGCTCTGGGACGCCACCGTGCAAACAGGCCAGCGCATTCACTGCTCGCCAATAATGTCTGCGCTGAATTGAGCTAAAGCTGTCAGTTCAACACTTCCAGAGATTATTGCATCCTCGAATCCTCCATGAAACGACCTGAGTTGCCAGAAACCCCTTTCCTCTCACTAGGAAAAAAAGGGCAAAATAGCACGTGTTCAAACGTGTACAAAGTTTACGGGTTTGTGTTATTTTTGTGTTCTTAGCGTGTAGAAATTCGATGAAATGTGTTTTATGTGTGTTCGCAAAAGTGTTAGTTGGCCCTTTTTTTCCTAGTGTCTGTTGGCCACGTCGGCACACGTCAACTCCACAGAGGCTCGGACCAAGGCCCACTCCCTAACCGTAGAATACGATTGTTCGCATGAGGACGTGTGTGAACTTCGGATCTGGCACCAAAGAGGGAAGTCCCGGGCTTTGCCACAACGCTTTCGGTGGTCAGAGCGTTTTTTTCTCTTTTGTTCAGCGGGCGGTTGCTACCAGATTCGCAAGCTTACAAGCGGTGGTGCGGAATGTGCATGGTTGCATTGACACTAGGTCGAAATTCCATTTATTACATTTGTCACATTTGACACTAGGCGATCCTTTCACACTGTTGCGTAATTTCATAGTCAGTTGTCCGATGAAGTGTTGGACCATTGTTTCACCGCATGGCGCATCACGACACGCCACGCGTTGAAGTAAGATTGCCTCGAGTGGTAGTGCCTACGCCTCTCACTAATTCTCAATAATCCATATTTAGCCTTACTGAAATGTTAAGAAAGAAGTCAAAAATCGCCAATTGAACATTTCTGGCCATTGCTGTAGTAGAAAAATGGCCACTTCATCAGTTGCGCGATCTGCAATGTGCGGAATGAGCATTGCAACTGAGGTGTGCATGCAGCTGAATTGAAATCGCCATGGCTGTCAAGGCGCTGAGACAACACACGCATGCGCTATTTTAATTTTGAAATTCAGATACATGGCAAGATTCATCCATTTAATCATGTTCAAGATACAAAGATTCACTGCACGCAAGCATACCCAACGCACTCTGATTCATTCGAATGTTTTATGTGAAAGTATCTGCAGGCCGTGCGGTGCTCATATATAACGAAATTCTGCTGTGATTCGCAAGCAGCGTCGCGTTAAGCCATTGATCTCTCGGATTTGCAACTTCCAGGGGCCTTTCGATCTTTGTGCATGGCCGTTATCTTTCTTCTGGTGGTGAAAGCAGAGGATCTGCATCAGGTTTGCCAATGAAACACATGACTGCATTGTGCCCAAACATTCTGCAAAGTTGCAAGCACCTATGGACGGTGTAACATGTGAGCATGACACTCATTTCGAATTCCTGGATTTCGTGGTGCGGTGAGTCACACAGTTTTCGTGTCATCGATTGGGAGAGGAATATTTGCGGAAGCTATCTTCTTCACTGCGTTTGGACACACCAGATGGGCTCACATAGAAGCGACTTGTCTTTTGCGGACGCCATTGTCTTGGCATGGGTGGTTTGGTGTGCAGAGGCTCCCCGCCGCCCCCTCCCAAGATCACAGGAAACTCTTACTCCATGTCCGACGCAAGGCGAAGCCTGGCTAGCATGATTGCAGACTTGTGGTGGTTGACAGTACGTGTTTGGGGCCAAATGGGAAAAAAACTCACCAGGATTGAATGTCATTTGGTTGTGGAAATATTCGAGGCCTAAAATCCCGTTATATTTAGTTTTACCGGTGCAAATGTGCGCGGATATTGTCTCATGCATCTATTAGGCACACAACTTCATCCTTCCTTTTCTAAATATTGCGCAATGCTCATCTTTACCTCAATATTTTTCCTGGGATTTCGCATTGATATTGACTCCTTGCTCAACATCATGAGCGCATCGAGCATCTGAAAAGCTATGGCCATTTTTGATCTGTCTATTGCAGTGTAAACGATGCGCAACGGCTTTTTGCACGGTCGAGCACACGTAAACCTTGGCTTCTTTGTGGCTTAGATCGGCTGGAGTCCAACGCCCAAGGGGCGCTTCACCGCTCTTGTGAGCATCAGAGGAAGGGGGAGGGAGCACGTTTGTTTCGGAACAATGATAGGGCAGTACTACGTGTTCACAACGGCAGTTTGCGTTGAGAGCTTTGGACCCAATCCAATTGTCATCATTGGGATCCATGGCAAAGAAGATGACAGAAGGACTCACGATGTGGAGGTGAGGCAGTGGCGTTCCGTATTTTTCCGCATCCACGATACGGTACACTGCTATTTACTGTTTTTGCAGCTATAAAGCCTTTGCTTGTATTTTCAATCGAAGCCTCAGAAATACATTTACCCATAAAAATATACACAGTGCCGCCGATTTTTTGGTGGTCGTGTATACGTACATCGTATATCGTATAGGGCCACTGTGGAATGTTCTGCTCGCCAATTTCACATTACGACCAAACAATGCTCTTAAATTCAGGGATTTGAGCCCACCAGCGTATGCTAATGCATAAGAATTTACAAAGAAAGTGTCAACATTGTTAATGTAGATACCAATCATAAATCGGCGTTGCTACAATTGCAACATGGTTGAGCGAACGGTGCTCGAATTCCCTGGTATGGAGGGACGTTATGCAGAACGTGGTGTTAAAACTCTCGGCATCCAAATTGCAACTGCGCCTGTCCACCCTGTGCAGTGTCCATATTCTGGACGTGAACGAACAAAAACATATACCTTTGCCGCGTTCAGGTCGTGGAGGTTTCGCACAGTTTGTTCCATGACAATGACTCTCATTTCATTTGCCAGGAACAACGCGCCGAGAGGGTCTACGTGCATCCTGAGTGGAATGGAAATTTTGACGAAGGTTACGATGCTGCCCTGTTCAAGCTTCCCAGACCTTTCGACGGACCAGTGCCTTCTCTTGGAAATTCTAGCGTTCGCATTTCGAACAGGACGCTGTTAGGATTTGGGCTCAACAGCGTTGTGAAAGTAGCCGCGTTCGAGGCGATCGAGGGAAAGCCCTGCCCACGCCTTTCCAATATGAGCCACGAGAGCATCTGCGTATTTTCAAAGAGCGCAAGCATGTATGCAGGTACGTTGATGCGCATAAGTTGTGTCGTTTGCTCTGAATGTACTGACGTGGCCATCGCCTAGCAGTGCACTCACTTGTTATCCACGTATCCGATCATTTTACCTCCAATGCCTTCAAATGAGACAACGCGCTTGTTGCATGGATTGCGCGCAGCCTTTTAGACTCTTTCCGCCAACTGAAATGCAACGGATGACCGCCATCGACCGGGTGAGCTGTGCGCAGGCTGCTCTGGCGGACCGATAATTGTTCCTGATGCCGAAAGGGAGATACATTTTCTTGATGGGAGTCCAGGGATGGATGTGATTGTGGGCGTTGTTTCGTACGCCAATCACTCTTCCCTCAGTGATAGTGGAGTTGGGTGCACACGCACTGGGAAAATCCGCGCTTGGGTCGAGAGCATAACATCTCCCGAGGTGAGCACAGTCTCTCAATGTCCTGAAGTTCAGCCAACATCACACGCCAATCAAACGCGAAATGCCACTTCAACGTTACTATAAACTTGCGTTTCTTATGACACACCAGTCAGCTTGTGTTGATTGCCTTCCCGTTGAGAACGCCCCTTGGGCGTCCCAGGCATCGTCACCCTGAATTCTCTGTAGAGGCCGTGCTAGTTCTGACAGCCGATATCATGAGTTACGTTCATTGGGAAAAAAGGGACCGAATAAAACGTGTTCAAAGGTGTACAAACTTTACGGTCTTGGGTTTTTTTAGTGTTTCAAGCATCCAGAACACTGATGAAAGGCATATACACGTGTTCTCAAAAAGTGTTGGTTGGTCCTTTTCTTGCTGGCGGTTGCTGGCAAAATTGTTGCTGAAGGGTGATTTCGCGGTGCAGGATCTTCCGAGATGTTTCAGTGCGCTTGACACACAAATAGCACTATTCCTGGTGGCTTCCGTGGTGCGTTGCATTTGTGTGCTGGAGAGCACAACTACATGGAAATTTGGTGTTCATTGTCTGAGGAAAAATATCAGTGTCACTCGATTGAAATTCGCCAACTGTTTGCAGAACACTAGTTAACACATCCATTGTCTTCAGGAAGCCTGAATGGGTATTTTTACACATACAGGTGAATCTCCATGCCTTGAATATATCTTGGCCTCTGATATTTTGCATTTTACCTTTCTATTGCTCTTTCGTTCAGGATATTTTGATCACCTACATCCTCGCTAGGGAAACGGGTGAGAAGCAGCGATACAGTAAATTCATCACGTTGCGCTTGTTGTATTTAGCTGATGCATCGGAAATCATCATTTAAATGACATGAATTCAATCATATCTGCTGTGCAAGGACTTCCAGCATGATAATATATCCAGCCTGCTCTAGTCACCGGGGCTGTGAGTTATCGAAATTACGTTATTGGCATCGGCGATCGATGACCAGAATTCCTTCTTCAGCACCAGTTTTGAAACGGTCCATCAGAATCTTCAGAAGTTGTGCATGCCTATGCATTTTCTATTTTCAAATGCCAATAATTATTGAGCCCTTGATGAGGGCTCGCTGATCTGAGAATTTACCTTGCATGAATGCATTGAAATCCGTTTTATTAGAACTGCTCTCAGAAGTGCAACAACCACGTCAATGCCGTATGACCGGGGTAATTTTTTGTGCAGTACAAGCCCGGAAATCGCAACGCGCTGGGCATGCGGCGTCCTCTGATTAACCCGACGTTGTGGCTTCGTGTGGTCGTACGGAATACCCAGATGGTTAAATGCCTTGAGAAGCCTGTGGCCAGCGTCGCTGGGCGTGGCGCGGTCCCAAGGAGCCAAACTTGAACGCCAGCGTGACAGCGGGCCTGCCGATGCCTTACGCGCTCCCGCTGTGCTTCAGCCTGTACTGTGGGGAGGCCTGGCTTGATTGACGGGCGAGTATATTACAAATGCCGTCGGTTTAACAGTTCAAATGCCTGCTTGAGTAGGTAGGTTTCTGCACTGCATTGTGGCGTGGTTGCGCTCGCATTTTGCTGCCCTGGTGTCGCACCCGATATCCTAGAGGATCTGCGGAATTGGAGAGACGGTGAGAAACGCTGGTTTCAATGTATGCAAATGCAATTCGGCTTTGTGATAGGAAAACTTTGCCAGGAAGCCTGATGCCGCAGTACATAAGCGCACATGGAAAACATCGTGGTCGCATTTTCAAAATGTGCGAATGTAGGATCGGATATGATCAGGAACTGGATAGCACTTCATGTAACACATCTAGGATAATTCGATGAGGTGTTCTCTTTTTTTACTATAGGCCCTTTGGAAACTCCATTTGGTGTGTGAAGCTTAATTCTAATGTGCCGTGCAATTCAATTAAATTGCACTGTAGTATGTCTCAACGTGCACTTCATCTACAGAGATGCAGCGCGAGCACGGCGGCGAAGTTTGTGAAAAGCCGCCACGAATTGGAGATTAGATTGCAATTTTTGAATTGTTACTTTGGCAGAACGATTTACAACTACAAGTTCATCCAAGCAGCTTTGGCCATGTTGAAATTACAGCACTTGCCCAAATTAGATGGTGATATTGTCTATTGCCAGATACAGAAGAAAACTGTGAAGCATGCACAATTTTTTCAATATTGATGTGCCCAGCCACAAGCAAATGCCAAAACCTGGCAATTTTGATTCGCAAGCTTTCAATGCCCGGCGGAAATGTTGTAAGAAATACGCATTTTGCGGCTAATGGAATCTACACTCAAGTGCAGCAAAACAGAAATATACAAACTGCCAAGCAGCAAAAATCGCCTGCATAACCGAACATCAAAAACGCACATTAAACTGACATTATACTTGAGTCGCAGATGATTTCGGGTGTTGAAGATCAAATCTGCGGTGTTCCCTGTGTTAGATGCTACAACAAAAATTGCGCAAGTGCTCTTGAACCACATCTGCCACAAGGGAAGGACCATTTTGTCAAGTCAGGTACTCTGGAGTTGGCTCGCCTTGGGAAATCCAATGTTTCCGGCTGCCCCGCTTCAGGCGCAACAGGGAGAGAAGTGAAGAGCTCTTAACTACTGAAAGGGTTTGGTTTCCGTGCACACAAAGTAGCTGGCCGCTGCGACAGCAGCAAATTGCTCAAAGCTCACTGTTCGTCGTCGAGAACATGAAACAGTAGGAGCACTCGGGCACTCATGTAATTGCATGGACCTGGAAAACTAAACACGTTCGAAGGAGCAAGGCTGATGGCAAATCTACTCCAAAATGCGGAATCCATTCTCAAGGCATACCGAATTGCCTCGAGATGGATTGAGAATCTCTGCCTTTTGCGTAGCAGAGCAAGCTCAGCTTATTTGCTCAAATAGAAGAGGAATACTGTTTTTGTATTTCCTTTGGAAACACACCACAGGCTCTTGCCAGTTCGAGATTTTTCACGGTATGCACGAGGCAGCGTGGCGTGCCAGCTGCAGGAGACAGTGGAAACATTTATTTTGTTCGGCAACTTGGGAAACCTGTAATTCTCGATATTCCGTATGGAGCCGAGCACGCCCAGTTCATCGGTTGAAAACACAATGGTATACAGGGATAAGTAATTTTCAAATCTGGAGCGCTGACAGCATCCATGTGTCCCACAGCAAATATGCGCAAATGCTTCCTCTGTCCCATATTGTTTGTCTTCTATTTGAAATTTAAAGTGAGTAGGTTTTAGATCTAAAACCCACTCACTTTGCATTCTAAATAGAAGCTTCTAGAAGCTAACAGAGTGGAATGGCAAGATGTGATAAATTCACCTTTGTTGAATCCGGACACTGGGCCGGATTTATGGGAGATGACTGAGACGGATACTCCTTTTTCCGCGGAAGCTCGTATCATATCGATATATATGCCGTCGAGGCATTTACCTTACTGCGGTAAAACGGCGGCGCTGAGCAGCAACAGCTTTTTGCATTACCGGTTCGATCCCTTAGAGCTCTTTCTCGCCTTCCGCTTCCAGAGCAATGCTGCTGTGCAATCTTGAGTCGACGGCAGTTAATATGGCATTGCAGACTGTGTTTATTGTGAAATTTGCCACGCTCCATACCCTGCTCTCTGCAGAACTGGTGAAAGGAACAAGTTGAATGGATTGCATACAGGTGTGTGCATAGTGCGCGTAAATATTTAGTCATGTTTGCGTTCACCTAAACGACGCACTAGTACTTACATCTGCCAGTGCTCTCACTACGATCAGAGATAATTCTCCTGGGTAATATCTTCTCAATAAAATATCGGCAAAATTCATATTACAGAAGCCAAGACTCAGTC
Source organism: Ostreobium quekettii (assembly GCA_905146915.1). Lineage (NCBI taxonomy): Eukaryota > Viridiplantae > Chlorophyta > Ulvophyceae > Bryopsidales > Ostreobiaceae > Ostreobium > Ostreobium quekettii. The sequence continues at coordinate 147,049 of CAJHUC010000505.1, read as the reverse complement.
AACGTTGTGACTAGGGTGAGATCCGTTTCACATTTTCTTGTGCCCTGCTTGCGATGGCCATGTTCGATTACATGCTTAAACTAATATCGTTTGGGAATGTGAAATGTTACTTTGAGGATATCATGGACACAAACTGCTGGGTATCAGCGATCCCAGAGGCCTTTAATTTGAAAATACTGGCATGCAGTGCGGTAATGCATTAGGTAGCAGTGGGAAATCTAATGCTCTTTTCAATAACAAGACATTGTATTTGCAAAAACGGTCTTCTGGTTCGCATATGCCGCTGAGTGATGGCGTCTCGATATCAAGCAATGTGAGAGAATGTAGGGTCGGCATAGCGGCTTGCACGGGGTCCATTGATTAGTTGGGATGGCAATATTCCCTCCGTTAGGCATTGGCTGAGAGGCGACTTGCATAAGAGGTAGTTGGCAGGCAGATACCATTGACGGTCGCAGCTGCTGCGGCACTGCAGCCGAAGGTGGTAGTGGTCAGGCGGACGCCGTTGGTGGACATTTCCAGCGAGGGGGTAGCTGGGGGGCAGATGCCCTGGACAGACACGGAATTCCTAGCGTTTGACAGAATTAGAAGAATCTTTGATGCCCACGCGAGTAATCGGAGGGGCACAAGGAAATCTTGATGCAGTTGGAAGTGTCTGCGCCACGGCCTGCATGAGAATCTGTAGTTCTGGGATGGCTGGCGCGTGGCTCTGTGCAAACGCGCACGAAAATGAGTTGAGAATAGTCACATCCGGCAGGTGCAAACGGCAGAACGTGTGCCCTAGTTGCGGGCGCCGTGGTGGGTGCCTGTGTGTTTGGTGGGAGGAACGTACGGGAACCCCGCGTGTAGCCGCCGTCCGCCACCTGGTGGGAGCTCAGGGAGAACATCTCAACTTCCGCGTCGCGGAGCGGAGGCTCCAGAGGGCATGCCCTTTCCTGCATAAGGGAGGGATAGCGGGATGGAGAGCAACCAGTGGTCCTGTGCTGGGCGACAAGGATGGACACCGGGTGCGCTCAGCCAACCAGCGACGGATTCAAGCCCTGGGCCAAGAGGCGGTCTCGAGGGCAGGAGCGGAGCGTCGTGTCCGGAGGTGTGCCCTCTCGCTTCGCCATCGAGCGGTCGCCATACCCCTCTGCTTCTTTTCTGCGCTCTTGTCAAACGCTTGACTTCGTTCGCGCAGTGAGCTTTCGCAAAGCTCGGGCAAGAGCTTAGCTCTTCAGAGCTTGATGCCTTGAGTGCCTCCAGGTACTGGTCGATTCCAGCCCACCCATCCCCCCCCCACCACCGTCTCCCCGCCCCACTAAGGGCTAGGTGCAGTCTTGCGGAACACAACGATCCTCATGCACCCGTGGACCGCTTTTTCCGCAGGTCACTGTGGCAATGGAGGCAGCAGCTACCGGTCCAGGCCACCGGTCAACGGCCGTTGGGGCGGCACCCGGGAGCCGCGGGTGAGGCGCATTGCTGTGGAATGTAACTCCCGCGCATGTGTGCGTTGGGGCTAGAGCTGGCAGGAATGGGGGCCCGCGGTTGGGTAGCTGCAGGAGGATGGCTTGGCAAGAGGATGCTGTGCTGCGCCGCTTCGCAAGAACGCCGCGCACTTCTGGGCAATGCCCACGGGAAAGGGCTTTCCCAAACGGCGCGCCTCCTGGCGGGGCAAACGCGAGACGGACGGCGCTTGGGCGCCTCGCCGCGCGTGCGCAGCGTCTGTGCATTTTGGCGCGAGTGGCAGTTGGTGGTGGTCCACCTCGCTGCTGCCTGTTTCTGGCGGCGGACTAATCGTTTCCCGCCCGTCAGTCTACCGCTTCAGTGCTGCACCTAGAAGGAAGCTGACACTAGCATGACATGTGCAATTAGCTTCTCAGCAGCTCCTTCTAAATTTCTCACTCTTTGTACGTTCCGGCAAGATCTTGTGAAGATTGTCCGGATCTGGGCAATTGTTGAGAGCAAGTAACGACCTGTGTCTGCATGAGTGCAACAGTTCAGGCAGCAATCGCAAAGCAATCCCAAACCCTGCCACGATGGCTGCGTTTTTTGGTTCGATTAATTATGTATATCGTTTTGATGAGTGTAACGTGCTGCCAAATGATGCTATAATTGGAGGCGCTGACTTCAGGGGTTTGATCCTTGGTTTCCCTCTACATACGCCAGTACAGCATGGGCCAGGTATGGTCACGCCCAAATTAGCATGCGTGGGCATCATGTGCATTATCCAAAATCACGAGATTTATTGCTCTCAATTCAATTAAAAATCAACGGTCTGCAGCCATATCTGTGATATTTACCTCGCCGTCTGAAGTACAAATTCTGTCTCGAAGTTTGGTCCTTGACCATGGCAGCGGCACTCTGCGGTTACACGATGCAGCTCTCTCAGCGAAAATCTACCTCAAGCTCTTCGTGTGGATCAGAAACAAAGGCATGAATGCCCTTTAATGGGGGTGTCACAATCATTCGGGATAGTTGCACTTGTTCACAGCCTAGCCAGACGCCACAATTAGAACACCCCAACTGACAACATTTAGCAGGCCACCCCCTTAGCCTCGGACTTTGTACACAGCCGAAGTGGATTCCACATATCTGCGTGTTGCAAGGTATTTTTGCAGAAAATTTTGAGATGCCATTCAGTGCTTTTAGTCACTCCAATTGCGGCGGGCGCTTGTGCGCAGGCACCCAAATTGGCGTTGAAGACTTGCCGGCGCTTGTCGGGATTCTGCGCGGGGGGGGCTTACAGGACCGCCCTGGTTCTGTTTGCGGTGTCGGTGCTGCTTCCAGGTGGGAGGGCCAATCTCACTTCCATCCCGCAGGAGCTGTCAGGTGAGACGTAAAACGGCGCATTTTCAGGGTATCTGCGGAGAATGTACATCTTGCATCTGAGAGATTCAAGCAACTGTGCGCGGAAGAAATGACAGGTCCTCCTCTTAATGTGCTATCATTCTTTGGCAGGCTGTTCTTTAGGCGAGGGGGTGAATGCCGGGAGCGAGTGCCTGGTGAGTGCTTGCTTTGTTGATGGAAGTTCTGACGGAAAATATCTGAAAATGTGCAAACATGCAACCTCGTCATTTAGAAAATCGAGCAGTAGTTTATTGGATATTTTTGCAGGCGTGTGGTGAGGCTCACGCGAGGTTTCTTAATTCAGAAGTGCTTTTAAGGTGAACATCTTGAAAAAATGTGGACAGGATCGAAGCGAACATATTTACCCAATATCATGCCTTCATTACGTTTCCGTGAGCTGATGGGGTCTCTTGCACTGAAAATGCCCTACACTCTGAACATTACCTGCCACATTTCAACGCCGCCATAGTGACAATAAAGCAATGTGCGTAATGCGCGTAACCGTTACATGGTACCCACATGTAGCCCATGGCTATATTGGGACGTGTCAAGGACAAGGCTCCACATCCTGGAAGCACAGCTCGTTTTCTAAGCGACTTGCAAACAACGTGGGCGGCAACTGACGGGCACGGGATACAACCTTTAGCTTGGCCTCGTCAAATAATGGCGTCGGCCATGTGCTGGGAAGCTGTTCTGTCAACGTGCCGAATCTTTGAGTCTGTGCCATACCATCATCTATAGTAGTACAACAATCAGCCCTGGTGAGCTCTGCCAAGAGACACTAGCGAGAAAAGGACCAAATAACACTTTTGTGAACGCACATAAACACATTTCATCAAAGTTCTGCACGCTGAGAACTCAAAGATACCCAAACCCGTGAATTTTGCACGTTTCAACACGTGTTATTTGGCTCTTTTTCCATAGTGAGAGGAATGCGCACACGAACGCAACTGAGATGCTAATGTGAGCCAGTAAATTTGGTGCATGTCTGCAGGATTGGAAGACCCACCCCTTCGAGCGGTTTCCTTACATGGCGACCATAAGCAATTGGGGTGTGGACCTGCCCCATTGCAGCGGCATTCTGGTCCATCCTCGCTACGTGCTCACCGTGGCTCGATGCACCGACGACCTGACCGACTTCCCCCGGGTGACGTTTCCAGCCAACCGCGCCGACGGACAACGCCCGCGCAGGAAAGTAAGCGCCACCGCCGTTACATTGTGGCTTACTTGTGCTGGTGATCAAAATGGTGCGGGTCGTTGACTGTAGCAACACAGTCGTGGGAAGAACGTTTCGTGTCTTTGGATACAAAAGGACATGTGGCATAGGATTGCGTGCCTTGTAACTGATGCATAACTGATGATCACCATGTTGGTTCCTACTCACGTTGTTGTAGATTTATCTTCAAGGGCTATGGAGATGCATTTTGAATCAAAATTTTGGACTTCTGTAAGGAACTCAAGTCGTACGTTTGTGGCGTGGTGAAAATTTTCGCGTGAATTTAACAGTCAAATTTGAATATCACTGTCAAAACCCATGGCACTGCGCTTTCAGAAATACGCCCAAATTGAAAATCTGCATGAAAATTGGTGAACATCTACAGGTTGCCATGCCAAGACATCTTACAATCTAAATAATCAAATTCCATCAACTGACCTTTTCCTATTACCTGCTTTACCACACCGCATGTGCGTTTCATTGAATAGTAAACAATAGAGAATCCTACAAGATTGGACTCACTCTACGGCGACTGGATCATGCAAAGGGTATTTGCGACTCTGATTTGCTTCTCAGGTGCACAATGTGGTCCAAAAGATATTCAACCGCCCGGGGAGGTGGAAACCCGGCCCAGAGCCCGGCCACGAGGTAGTTCTGTTGAAGCTTGAGACCGACTATGACGCCCCATTGCCCATTCTGGCCCAGAGTCTGCACGGCCTGGACTACTGCCGTCCGGGAAGCAGCCCTGTGGTGTATTTGCTGAGGCCTGGAATCGAACTGGCGGCTGCGCCGTTCGATTCCGTAGATCCACAAGTCTGCAAGGAGCATTGGGAGTCGGGGAACGGAAAATTGTGCCTGACGTCCCCATGGTCAGACGTCACTCATGGTGCGCTCAACTAAGGAGAGTAGTAGCCACTAAAGGACGATTTCATGTGGTGTGTCGTTTGAATATGTGCGTTTCGCCCTCCTTAGTTGGTGTGAAATTGGGCAACAGGATACATCAACAAACATGGAATTTGTGCGGCACAAAATTGTTTTCAGTTTGTGCTGGGCTTATCGTAAGCTAATGCTTCATTACGATTTCGATTTAGTAGTTCAGTTAGTTATTGTATGTAATGTATATCAGACAGTGATATATTGTATGCAGAAGTAATATATACGAACTGCAACGTAGCAACGATCCATCAAGGAAATTGGATACTATGGTAGTGCAAGATGCTGACAGTCCCAGTCAAAGTTGAAGTTTCGAAAACAGAAGGATGAGCATTTTAAGGTGCATTTCAGTGTAGAAATTCAAAATGGAGTCGTAATACATTGAATGATATACGCATGGTGTATGCATGTATTGGGATAACCCGACCTTCAGAAATACTTCATACAATGTATGGCTTTGAGCTATCTTCAGGTCATTCACATATATGTTCAGGTGCGCATGAAAAGGTGTGAGGATAATCTAGATCCCTTCCCGCCAACAGTTGAACTTACTATTGAAATTTGACACAGGCTCACAGACGATCTGTCTGCATTGACCACTGCGTTTTATGACATCGATGTGAGCGGGCAAAACTGACGTTTGAGCGCATCATCGCCATTTGGAAAATGCTGAAATGAGAAGTGGGTGTGTTGGTCGACAGCTATGTATGGCGGCGCCGCCATCCTACCCCCCGAGCCTTGTGGAACGGCGCTCCAAGGGAGTGCAAACATTTCGTCGCTGGAGTGCCAGAAACCCACCGACGATCTGGTCGTCGCCATGGTTGACCGTCACATAAACTCGACAGCGGGGGGGCCCTCGGGCACGCTAGTTATTCCAATCGTTCATTTGATTGGGTGGATTAGCAGCGTCCTTCCGATGACGGAGTAGGTGCGACTGCTTCACACATGAATCTGTGTACTTTGACGCAATTGGGAAAAAAAACCATCAGATTGCCAAATGAACAAAAATGCACGTACTTTTCTCCTCACCGAGTAGTGGAAGCTCAGATTCATTTGGCAAACGGCACGAGTACGTATTTCAATCGGAACTTTTGGTTAAAGCCACTGCGCAAATTTTAGACGATGCTGGCTGTGCTGCTTGCAACTTACCAATCTAATAGGTAACATACTTTCAAATTGTTTGCTTTGCTTATGCATAGCGCGGACGCTAATGGAAATTTCATGGAGTCGTTCGGTCATGCCAGAAAGATATGCGCTAATTTGTGCGGCACAAATATAATCATTTTTACATCATGGATGCTGACGAGAATTTCGTCACGGCGTTCGTTCATGCCAGCAATTTATGCGCCAATTTGATCTACACACAAGACAAGCCGCAAGGCAGATGTGCTGACGTACATAGCATTGCAGTACACAGAGGATCACACCAAAGCACTGTTAAATGGAGGATAGAAATTGCTCATTTGCTCAGGTACCAAGAAAGAGTGGAGGTGCCAGCCGCATAACAACACATGTATAAATTTCCTCCAAGTTTGTGTCAGGTGGATGATACATTACGCGTGAAGAGTGATATTCCATTTGTGCTTCGTCACTGGGCAGGGGTTAGCCGAAGGGAGAACTTTTTATTCATCTTGGGAAAAGGTGGCGAGACCGATTGCAAGCCCTCTGCGCTTGGGTGGCGCGACGTGAATGGAAGCTTCCCGTCAAATAAGTTCTCTCCAAGATGGGTCCCAGAGGATAGTTCATGTCTTTGGAAGCCACCACAAATTGTACAAGCTGTTTCAGTACACGGTGTTTTCTTCTCTTTTGGTGGCGGTGTGTGACTCCGTGTGGTGAGCTTTGTATGGGAAGTAGCTCTCCGAAATATCACACACGATGTCATTCTGAGGTATTTGGTATATTATTTAGGATGCATGCGAATATTTCTTGGCAATTTGGCATTGCGGTTAGATTATGATTAATATGGGCTTTCTTTGGTACCGCCTTAAAACGCAGTATGATGCTCTGTTCAGCGAGCCTCGTCGTATTTGATTTGCACTGTGCTGTACTTGCCTACGCCACAATTGGTACTGAACCAATGTAAGTTTAACAATCTCAGAATAGGTAATCCCGCCTGCAACATGGCATCACAGGCCCCTCTCCTCATATGTGTCGGTAGCTCTGGCGATTTGTTCATAATTGCTTGCATCCAAAGATGGCCGTCGCCTGCGTTGCATTCCACTCGCCTGAAAACGAGCACTACTTCCTCCGTCCCAAATTGGATTGCCGTTATGAACCGTGGGCCCAGAAAGCCTATCAAATTATCTCAGATTACTCTAAATTTTGCCACAATATTTTGATTTAAATTTGCTTTACGCCCCCAAAATTTTGATTCAATTGTTTAGGTATTCATTCTGCAATGTTATTTTGGACGCACGCCACTCAGCCAAGTGTCTCAACGTGGCTCTGAAACAACCCATTTTTGGGGCCTTGGTGGAACTTTGGTGGACCTTGCGACATTGCAATGCCTCTCCCCGCGCGAAGTGACACGACTCAGAGACTCGCTTCAGATCGCCATGCGCGGGGCAAGTCCGTTCACGCGGAATCGGTGATGGCATTCCGGAACGGCGTTGGCCTCAATTGCTTGGCGCGACTTCTCGAACCCATGGGCATTATTTTCGATAATGCGTTTCCGGAGGCGCCGGCGGCCTGCCCTCCGCCTTTATATCTCCTCTCCGACCTCCAGTCCAAAGCGCGTCTCCAACTCCTATTGCTTCGCGCGGTGGGGGACGTCACAATGTGACATGTTCCAGGGCCTGAAGACGGGCGGTTTTGGCGCCACCTTGAAAAACCGTTTCTGGGAACGTGGTGTCTGTTTAGAATGCCACTGCGGATTGGCTACCCAGACAGTTAGCTCAAAAATTTGAGAGCACAAACTAGACCTAAATTTAAGCATTGCGACAAGGTTTTGTGGGACTGCGAGTTGTTTTAGTGCGTTTTATAGGGCCACATATCATAACTTATATTCTAATTTGGGACGGAGGAAGTAGGTAGCATGAATAAATAGGGGCGGAGATGACTGGATATGTAGATGGCTGCGAGTACATTTTTATTTGTTAAGAATCTGGGTAGAAAAGCAAAAGTCGGAGCTTTGGGGATGCTGGGAAGGAGGCTTGGGAAATATGGATGCCGTTGAAAAATGGGGAAAATACGCATATTGTTCCGCATTCCTATTTTGGTTTTAAAACGTCTAAAATACAACAGATTTCATAACAGCAACCTCAGCAGCTCGTAGACTCGAACAGCCAGTATTTTTGCAACTAATTGTGTTTGCCCAGTCCATGGCATTGCCATTCATCGCCTCTAGAGTAGCGGCTCCGTCTTAATCTCTCACGATCGATCCACAAGACAGCATACGGGTGGAAATTGCCCTCATCTTGGACACAGTTGAGCTAGAGTGCAGAGTGGATCACTGGGGCCTCAGAGACATATAATTACATGAATTTTCGAATTCAATCACAGCGATTGATTTACATATACTGATAAAATCCACGTCCGACCATGTCTGTATCCGTGTCCGACCATTCTTTGCGCAACTCATGCAAGCCTGCTATCCTCTCTTTCACAACGACCGGCGCGTTCCTACGCAACACAGCAGACCCAGATCCGGTGATTCCGGTCAGATGTCAGCACCTGCATTCATCGTCGCCTGTCATGGCAATCCCGAAGTACAGATACGTACGCAACTGGGCTGCGACATCCGTGAAGTGTTTTGCAGCCACTTTCGTGACCTTCAGCGTCGCCGCTGCTCGTCGTTCCCTTCTAAGCGTGCCTAGCTTCCCAGGCGTCGTGATGGGCAGGTCGCAGGTCCACGAGGTGCAGGCCACAATCGGTTTACCAGATAATGGAGCATTTTGTTTTAAAGCTCTTAAACACTTCTCGAAATATCCATATTGCACAATTTTGCCAAATACATTTATAATTGCCTATTTCCAATAAGATCCAGGCGTATTTCCCAAGCGTACTCAGAATTCGACCCGATGTCACTAATTAACGTTATAATCTTGTACTAAAGGGGCAGTCCTTGTAGAAATGAATGGACCCCACTCCCATATTGAAGCTGCTACATAGTGCAGATTCGGCCAGAAATGTCGCAGTCCGTTGATAAAGTGCTTGACCGATATGGCAGCACCCCTGGGTTGTCTGATCAGCATGCCTAATCCTCGGTTGGCTCCTCCTGTTGCTGGCGCGATCGGGGACGGTCTGGAGACAAACATATCATCCCCAGCATAGCCCTGACGTGCTGCGATTTCAGGAAGACGTCAGGGCTGGGTGCGAAACTCGTTGCCCTTCACAGCACGGCACTGCCGATCGCCATGCCACCTGACAGGTCCAAGGCGATGTCGTCTCTCAGTCGACACGGCGGTCGACGATAGTAAGGCAGCGAGCAAATGCTATCTTTGGAGGCAAGGTCTGAATCCCAGGGAACTCCAGGTCTCAAGCAACGTCATGTACTGGTCGCATGGGGCAGCCCAGTGTAGAATATGTCCTCGCCATGTCATGTACCGTATGCCAGCCACTGAGAATACCATAAAAAGCCGCTAGGAAAAAACGGGCCGAATAACACGTGTTCAAGCGTGCACAAAGTTTACGGGTTTGTGTTATTTTTGTGTTCTCAGCGTGCAGAACTTTGATGAAATATGTTCTATGTGTGTGCGCAAAAGTGTTATTCGGCCCTTTTTCTCCTAGTGAACTCGGCACCCCAGCCATGGCGTGCCTCGTGCCGCCGCCCAGAGGCCCCACCGCCTGCCCGGGCAACTCTCCACAAGGGGATCCTGGCGGGCCGCGAGGTTTGCCGACATCTGCGGTGAAGTGGGCGTCTAGAAGGAGCATGGCGACCTGAGGTCGTGAATGCAACATGATTGGCCCGAGCCAATGGCTAACGATTCAGGGACGGACCGTAAGTAGGATATTCAAGCAAACGACCCCGGGTGTCTGGCAGCCCGGGGGGGCTGTGATAGCAGTGTGCTGGACCAGGGCAAGCGCTCCATGTTGGCACTGCCAGCGCCGCAATCACCATGTCCACAACCACCACCAACACGAGGTGAAGGCCACGGGAGTGGGAGGGCGATCGCTGAAACTGAACCTGGAAATTCGCGGACACCTAGGCAGCCCGCGGACTTCAATCAGAGCCAGAGAGGGGCGGGTGCCAAAGGTCAATCGGGGATGGTGCGGCCCCCAACGCGCGGGAGAAAATACGAAACGCGTTGCCAAGCAGCGGAGGCTCACAACGGTACGGCCTTGAGTGAATCCAATCGAGCATTGTGGGAAGAGGTGGCGGGATGCAATCGATGAGCAGTTGGAGACACAATGGAAGACTGCTGCGGTGTTGCATGTTGCTGGCGCGTCAAGGTTCTCGGTGATGCAGACTGGGGCCAACAACATGCAGAAGCGCGCAAGGCGACGGTCTTTCCTTTAGCGGGGCCATGTGACACTAGCAGAGTTTTGTTTACACGAGTGCAAGATGATTAATGCATGTGCTTGGAAAAATTTGTTCCTTAACTGTGAGGCCTTCTGTGCAGCATGATCCTCTTCGAGGAAACCGGAGCAAGGCTGGAAAGAGCCGGGAAAGGTGGACCCTTCTCCCCGTCAGGATAATGGCATTTTCGAGAAACACTTTGGCATCACAGTGCAAGATGCCGACCTACCGAAAACGCTCTCCGTGCAATCTTGAAACCTACTGGAGGATTCCTGGAAGTCTAAAATGCGCCCTTGAATCAAGACCCTAAACAAGGAGAGGCGGAACCAAGATTCGTCAAGTCGTTCTGACCTCCCAGTTGATCTTCTGCAGACTCTGGACTTGCAGAATGCATTTGTGCAATGCCTGTTTCTCGGATATACATTCCAGGAGATAAAATATGCCTCAATATTAATGTGCAGTAAATAAAAGAAAAACATATGAATAATAGGTTATAGGACGCCTGAGAAAAGCTGTACATCGGCGAAGGGGGCGTCTTATGTTAGTGAACCTCCTACATTTCGTCCCACACTGTATGAGTGAGATTGGAAGAAAAATGGCTCAAATTCCGGAGAGAGGATGGCTGCATTATTTTCAGCATCGTTGGAACTGTGATGGGAAAGTTCAAAGCCGTTGTTTTCACAGTGAATAATTTCCACACATTTTAAGATTGTGAAATGCTATAAGGCATGGAGCTCAAGCTGTGTTTAACGGATGCCCAAAGTCACAGGCTTGCGTTGTTGAGCCTTCGCGAACTATCTCTTCCACTCCCTCTGTTTTTTGGCCCCTTGAATGATCGTGATGAGCAGCAGTTTCGAAAATCTGACTTGCAGCAATTGTCCCCCTTGGCGGCCATGCAGTGTCGAAAAACGGTACCACTCGGAAATCGCTCTTCGTACAGGAATCGCATCAAAAGTGGGTGCTGACTCTCCTGAGTGCAGGCATGCATTTGCAACCCTGTATGCTGCCGTGTGAGCGCCTCTGAATCAAACGGGGACCTTGGCAAGGCTTGCAAAAATTTGCGGCATACTGTGCCGTCCGATTTATGACGTATCTTTGTATTGCGGACTTCAGCGAACGTGCGGCCAGGGATGGGCATGCAAATCCAAAATTTCCGTATGCTGAATGCCAACACATTTTATGTACTTATGGTGCCAACAGACATTTACGCGGATCTTGGAGAGTGAATGCGAGCGCTTAAAGATGCTATTATGGCTCAAGGAACAATGAAACGTTAGGGTTGAAAGAAAAATATCTCGAGTTCAAGGTAAGATAGGAGGAGGCGAAGAAGCAGTGCCGAATCGATACAGTCGTCCAACGATCTCAGCAAAGTGCTCTACGTCGGAGATGCTCTTCGACTAAAGCGAGATCTTCAGGAGCTGGACTATTAGAACCATTAGCGAATTCGGGGTGGTAACTCGTATGCAACGTCCTTGCAGTGTCCCTGCAGTTCCTGAGGTCAATTATGAGTGTTGGCTTGATGAAGCGGTGATTTTACCGCACTCGCTATGATTCTCAACGTTTCATTACAAGCGGCTAGCTTTCGTGTTATTTTCCCTGATGCCTGATCCGGGTCTCAAAGGAGCCGCTTCACACAAGGAAGCACTACGAGAATCTTGTAAGCTACTGACACTAGAATCCAGTATCGAGGGCAGCTTTGCAACATCTTGTGAGACAAACAGGAATTTTACATCAAGGCGAGCAGCAAGATGTTCACTCCAGCATTTCCCTCTCGGATGCCGTCATCCTGTGCAACACATCCCAGTTCACCCAGCCGACCCCTTTAGTGGTGTCAGTAATCCGGATACATGCAAAATACAGCAAGGAACGCGTCCTGGGGCCGCGGCGCTAGGGTTCCGTATCAGGGCTTTATAGTGCTCCAATGAAGTTATTTTCAATCAATAAGCCCCCTATCAAACGCCACTGTTTCTCAATGAATTTTGCTTTGCCGTGCCATTTACCTTCCATCCAAAATGGTATATGCCTAAACAATCCCCATCCTAATTCTCCACTCCCACGTAGGAAACTGCCTATAGATTGTTTATCGCCTACTCCTAGCTCTCCTTCACCTAGTCTTTGCGACCAATGACAAGCTCTGAACATATGCCCATGAGCAAAACATCAGCACACCGCAACCTGATTTCCGTATGCAGTTCCCAGTTGCCACTGTCGTCAAATGAACTGCTCGTGCATATATGTCTTGTTTCACATGTCTACAATCAATTTCAGAGCGCCCCGAGACAACTATAGGAAACTACAGTGCCCAGAAGCCCCTTGAGCGAGAATTCACGTAGAGCGTCTGATTATCTAACTACAGGAACCTAACTCCATATGTTACGAGCACCATCGCAGGTCCTTCGCATTGGCGCCACCAACCCGACGAGGCATCTGTGCTATTTGTGCAGTTCAAAACTGTGCAGAGGGACACCTGCCATTTGAAGCCATCGCACCCTATCAGGTGGAGATGTTGCCACGTGCATCTGCCCGCCAAAACTCTGGATTCTTTGATAATGAAGCATCAAATCCCAACGTGGCATGAATTTGCTATCCGCTGCACGAAACTACAAGGGATCCCTGGTGATGCACCCATTCACGATCAATCCCAAAAGAAATCTTCCAGAAGCTTCTTGCAAAAGGTTGCCACCGCAACAACGGCGGCAGGTAGGACGGCCCATAGAAGAAAAGTCTTGGCGAGGTGCCGCCACCCCAACAGGCAAAAAACAGTGTCGACAGCAATCAGGAACACGAAGATTAATGCCATGTACGCTGCGCTCTGGTCCTCACCCTGCAAAAGAAAAGGCAGCAGAAAATTCAGGTTCAGTATATCCTGCATCTCCCATCTTGGTGGCAAATCTCTTTCGCAAAGTTACATCATGCTAAATACTTTGCAGTACTTAAGTACTGTGCTTAAGCAAGCTTGCTTGTATCGCTTTTCGTCAAGCATGTTAACATTTTAAATCGAGAGAGATAAGGATCGCGCAAGGTAGAGAAAGACATTCTTCGATATTTCCAGGGCTTGTATCAGCACAGAAAATGTGCTATCGTTGGTTTGAACTGCTGGAAAATGCACTATTATCTATGTAATAATATAACGCAACGCCACGCAATACATCACAAAAATTAGGGCATTAACATGACATTTCCGCTCATCAAAATGCTGTCGACTAATGCAGCCATAATCAGCATGGGAAATTCTGCACAGCGTGGCCACAGACAACGACTAAACGGACGCCAAGCGCTGATTGCCGTGCTTTGTGCTGGAGTGTTTTCAGCACTGCCTTATCAAAACACTAGCAGGAACATCATGTTGGTGATGTCAACAGCGATGCCATGCGACGCTTATTGATCTCTTGACACGTAAGTATCGACGCCATCGCAAGTACTGAGATGGCATCAGTTAGTGTCAAATGGTGTCGCAATTGGTATCCCCGATATAACACTTTTCTGCTTTTAGAATAATAGCCATCGCGCGGTTCTCCAGTCACCATAACGGCTGCAATCGCTGGAACTCACATTGTCTTTGCCATGGCGGCGGCCTCGGTCAGTACCTGGCATCAGCATTTGAAAGTTTCAGTCTTTCCTTCCTGCGAAATGCCGAGGAACTGCACTTTGCATTCCCGACATTTCCAAGGGCAGGATATCCTTCTTTCGCGCGGGTCTGAAACGGAAGCGAACGCAGCGGTTTGCTGTCTGTTTGCAGCTAAGGCAATGAACTTCGTGCATACATAGCAAGTGCATTTCGGTGCGCTGAAAACCCAAACTCGAATGTTGCGGATTCAAGAACATGTCGCACTTGCATCCGGAAGATGTGCCACTCCCAAGCGCACGACTCTGGAAACTACCCTACAGTTTGCAAAGATTATGTTGGCTGAGCTGAGGTGCGGACGAAATTGATGTCAGAGACAGGCCGGTGAGCCCGTCACTGCATCGTTATGGCGCAGACTCCAATTGATATCCAGAACAAGCGTCATTGTAAAGATTATCAGGGTGTTTCACTATCATGTGGCTGTGGCGGAAGCAGGGCATGTTTCAAGATGGTTTCGAGGGCATTCATGTTCTGTACTGTCACAGGTGTTGCCTGATTGTGTCGGAAAATTGTCACTTGTGGTGCTGGGCCAGCACTACCGGCTCCTGCAAATCCGCCTTGGCCAGTTGGAAGCGACACATATTGCGCTGCGCATCAGTAATTGACGACAATGATCGTCGCAAAAAGAGGTGGCTGCGCATTAAGGGGATTGCCAACTTTTTTTCACACTTCACACCGAGGTCTCGCGCTTCGCCTGGGCGCCCCGCACCCCTTTCACCCCACTTTTCGCATGAACGCATTCCCAACAGAAACTTGCTTCCCTCTCATAGGCCAAGGAATTCGCTCGTAAACGTCACATCAGCTTATTTCCAGATTTGGCGAATGCGCATCGACTTCAGCGGCTCTCAGCCTCGTCCTCAGCGCGAGGCTACCTCGGGTAGTCGCCACCCCTTCCGTAGCACGCTGCCGGTGTCTTCGCCCCTCGCTGCGACAAACGCCCAACGCTCCAACACGCGCGACTGGCCCTCCCGCCCCCGGGGAGGATAGGGCATCCAGGGAGGGACTGTCGGAGTCAACCGCCCACCCAGCCAGCGGGACGATGCCTCTCACAGCCTCTGCGTGTTAACGGAGCTAAGGTCGACAGCAAAGGGATACAAATCAGGGCAGCCTCCTGAGGGCCAAGAGGCGCTCACCTGCCCTTCGCCTCCCTCCGAGTCCGAGCGCCGAGGAGGGATCGATCACCGGCGGCGCTGTGCCGTCTGCCCCGCAGCCCCCTGCTACAGGCGGTCAAGAAGTGGTCAGGAAAAAATGGCGCGAAAATGTCGTGACCTTCGGGAAAGGGCCCTAGACCCCGGCAGCGCCTCGCGATCGGCGAGCCCGGAGGCAGTGGCGTGCCGCCCCTATCGCCTAAGCACCACCCTTTGTCGCCGGACGGCACGGGACGGCTCCCTGCTCCCAGCCGGGGGCATAGCCAGAGTGATGGAAAGAGCGCCGACGGGAGCCGTCAAGGCAACCTGGCACACAGGGTTCCTCACAGCACCGTTTGGGTCGATCGCCTAGCGACTGGGGCCCCTTCTCCGTTTGATGGACCGCCCACCCCCGGCAGACGGTCCCTGGACAGCGCGAAACGGCACCCCGTCGGCCGATCACGCTCAGAGACCCCCCGCAGCTGTCCAGCAACGCATAACGCCAGCCTTGCCTGACAGCACGCGCCGACGCCGACACCAACCTCCGACCTCCGATCGAAGATCCGAACAGCGCCTCGTTTCCGGCTAGGCCCCATCCGCAGCCAGACGCGGCGATTAACGACCTTCCTCTGTCCGCGCGGAATCGGGCGGAAACGACCCGCAGGCACCGCGCTAGAATTGATACGGCGGGCATGTTTTCGCGGCTTTTTCACGGGGCAGTTGCGATCAACGGGCGCTCCCCACCCGTGTCGATGATCACGTTGGTCGCCTGGGGAGGTGCCTCGCCGGCGGCCAGCAGCGGCGTAGAGGGGCCGTTGCGATCGCCTTTGTTGCCCGCCTCTGCGCCCATCCACCCCGGAGCCCTCGTGCCGTGCTGTCTGACACAAACACCGATGAACCACCCTTAGGTGGGGGGCGGGGGGGCGGGGGGGAACTGGAAGAGCCCGCAGCGGTTAGGGGTGCCTTTGGACAGGAGTGGGTTGCCTTGAGCTGGCGAAGGAGGGCGCAGGGGCAGGGGGCAGGCGAGGGCGGGCGAAGGAGGGCGGGGGCTTCCGGACCGGTTGGATGGGACTGACCCGCCTGACTCGCAGGGGGGGGGGCTGTAATACTAGTAGTGTGAGGGCCCGCTTGTCTGGCTGTGCGGCGCTCCGAGTCGTTTTATGTGTCGTCCGTCGTCAGCGCATGACCAACCGTAACTCGGCATGACGCGCATGTTTTTGCGCTGATACGGTATATTACATTATCATAGTTTGGGGCACCAATAAACGGGGTCCATCTGTTTAATGGAAAGGCACCCGAGACTACTCAATACTCGCCAAACGGTGCCCCGTGAGGCACGGACCATGCAGACGGAGGGACTCTAGTACGGTGGGGCATCGGCAGAGGACAGTGAAAGGGGTGGGGGTGGGGGTGGGGGTGGGGGTGGGGTGGGGGTGGGGGTGGGGTGGGGGTGGGGGTGGGGGTGGGGGTGGGGGTAGACACAGTTCGGACAACCCTGTGCAGAACAGCAACAAGGAGGCTGCATGACACCTGCAGCGGCCGTCAGGGGCTCAACCGTACGCCAGCAAGGGGATAGAAATCGTATAATACTGCACAACTCAGCATCTACGACACCGAAGCACCTGCAAAGCGCCACGGGCCTGGGAGGCCCGCGCATCCCCACAGCGACACACCCACATACCCAGGCTGGGTGTCCA
Organism: Ostreobium quekettii; assembly: GCA_905146915.1. Classification (NCBI taxonomy): domain Eukaryota; kingdom Viridiplantae; phylum Chlorophyta; class Ulvophyceae; order Bryopsidales; family Ostreobiaceae; genus Ostreobium; species Ostreobium quekettii. Next base: position 130,167 of record CAJHUC010000505.1, on the reverse strand, counting down.
ATTTGGTGCCCAATTATTCATACGGCTAAATACGGCTGCTGTGCAATCCGCAGGGCCCTGCGGATTGCACAGCAGCCGTATTTGTCCAGACCCGGGTCTGGCCATCTTACGGCCATGATTTGAAGATAGCATTAATTGCGATCTTGTAATCAGGGGGCTGAGCCCAAGAAACACCCCGCTCCGTTGTAATCCATTGCCATGTACTCAGGCATGCGGGCCCCCTGATGGGTTACCACCCCTCGACCCTGCCGCCCTTCATCGGTGCTGCCTGCAGGCATTCAGCACCAGGTTTGGCAAATGAAGAGGCGAGTTGCTGTGACGCACGGATAATGGTCTTCAATAGCAAATCTCGGTAGGTCCGTTTGTTGGAAGACGTGACAAGGTACCCTCAGTCCAGTTTGGCGGCCGCCCACGGCTGCAGAAATGTTCCCAATGACACGCTTCCCATGGTCCATGCCATTTTGCGCATTTGAGCTTTATTCTGAAGTTGTTTGCGGGGCAGGGAGGATGCTTTGCTTGGGTGAAGAGAAAAATGAAGGCGAGACCAGTTGGCAGAGGACACAGGCATATGTCAAGGGATTGAAGGCAAGTCCAGCACCAGGGGTAAGGAACAGAGTAGTCCAAACCCTTAAGTATCCATCCACTCAACGCGTGGTTTGCTTTGCGTGACGATGAGGACATGCCCAGGTGACGCACCTCAAGTTCACACCAGCGACCGGAATTGCGATATGACGCACGCAGTGCCGGGCCAGTGACGAGCGACTGCGCGCATTGCATGCATTGCTGCCCTGGTCGCTCGTTGATGCAGGCCAGGCTTGGTTTTCACGTTTACATTACGTTTTTACCTGTACGTTTTTACACGTAAAAACCTAAATTTGCAAGCGGGCCCATTTTTACGGCTATTTTTACTTTTTTACGGCACCCTGGGACACCCAGTTTACACGATGAAAGTTGCTTAGAATGATCAGTCATTCGCCATCTCCAGCACCCGCAACACAATGTCCACCTTGCCCTTGGCAAGGGCGATGATGGTGTTTAACAAAGACTCGTTTTCTGCCCCTTCCTGGGCGTCTGGATGCCAGTCTCCGGACTCCGCAAGTCTGCATGTACTGTCCTCATGTACACCGGGCAGTTTTTACGTTGTATTTACGTATTTTTAAGCATTTTTATTGCGTAAAAACGTAAAAACTATTTTTACGCATAAAAACGTAAATACGATCAGTTTTTACGGCGTAAAAACCAAGCCTGATGCAGGCCAATTGAGGCCCGCATCACCGAGCGTCAATTGGCGCAAACATTGCCGTGGCGCGTTTGGACCAGTGGCGAAGGTGATGGGAAGGCATTAGGACTTCATAGATTCCTAGACTTGTGTTTTATACATTTTATTTCATAAATTGACCATAAACACTGCTTTTCTCGGGCACAATAGGAACCTGACGGCTACCTCATTGCCTTCTTATGTAAAAATGATGATGATCGTGATGATGATGAAGGCGATGGGACGTGCCATATGCGTGCCATTTGCGTCCCAACCCGACGACTTTTCCCCAGGCCTCTCCCACGATGCCTCCCACTGGGTGGAAGAGCTGCCCCCTCCCCTCGCCTGTTTACCATTCACCGCCTTGCCTTCAACCAAATGGGGGCGGTGAGCCCCACCAAGCCGTGGACAGTCGTCACGGCCGCACCCTCCGCCGTGCTCTTCGGCTTCCTCCTCGCCTCGGCGCGCGGGGGCGATCACCCACCGAGTGGTGTCTAGCGATGACCGGAGGTTGATCTCCCTCGAGATGCCGCTCGAGTTCGGCTTGGCTGGCGGTGTGGACGTGGAGATTCGCAACTTCGAGGCGCGAGACCCGGGCAACCATGGCAGGATCCCCATTCTGTAGGGCGCTTAGCTGTGCGTTGTCGCAGGCAACGCGGCATGGTGCTGGGGCAGATGGGGAAGCAGTGCGACAGGTGGGGTCGCTGCGATGCGGCGCAAGGGCCGGGAGCCTTGTACCCCGACTGCCAGGTGTTCATCGGCTTCGATTCTCCGGGAGCCAGGGCTCGAGGAGCGAGGCGGGGCAGTGTTCAACGCCAGCGTGAGGCCGGCGGCGCCTGGGCGGTGGGCGCTTCTGTATGTGAACCAGGGTCCCGACGCCGTGGAGGTGTCATTGGATGCCATGGTGTCCATGTACAATCGAGGCTCGAGCGATGGGAGGCAGTATCTGAGCTGCCAGCGGCGTACATGGTGAGACTTTAGACATCAACAACTGAACAGCTGTTGATGTTCAGTTGTCATAAACCCAGTGCTTCATAGCATTCTGGCCATTGGCAACAACGTGGCCATCCATGTGGGTGATGGGTGGGTTATTGTGTTTCAGGGGATGCATAAATGAGCTCGAACGTGTCAAGGCGCCAAGATGCTGCTGGCTCACTTGCAGGCTGCAGAGCCATTGTCTGTGTGAGCCAGGAACAGCATGAGGAGTATCCATGCTCAGCATTCAGCAGTCTTGGGCTTGGGTATCTCTCAGCCTTATAGATACCCAAGCCCAAGAGCGGTGCAGACCTTTGTGGCCCCGTGGCTTTGGGTTTGAGTTGTCGATGGGTGGCTGCTGGTTTAGGATCATATTTTGCCCGCTTTGGACTGCAAGATCTCCAGCTGCTTCCCCTGCTGAGCATCCCACAAATGTGCTGTTGCGGTATCTGCATTGTCAGGTCATTTCACTGCTACTCCTGCTGGTGGCAAGGTGGTGGGGAAACATGTGCCAGAAACAGATGTGCGGCATTCATCACATCCAGCGCTTGATGCTTGGAGTTGCCATCTTGAAGGCTTTTGCATGTGTGGCTAGGGTGGGCATGCTGGAAAATGTGCTTCTCGCTGGCCAGGCATCCGTATGGGCCATCGCCTTCTACCTTTGCAACAGCACACCCTCCATTACCCTTGTTGCAGTTCTCACGCTCGTCAGGCCGGACTGAACCATCCCACAGTGCAACTCAGTCCAGATCACAAAGCTGCCCTGCTGGTGGCGCGCCTCATGGAGGTTGCTGTCAGTGTTGCAGCTATTGTGCTGGAACAAAACTCACCGGATCTCAAGTCATGGATGAGTTGGGGTGGCTTGTACTGGGTCATGTACATCAGCAGCTTCGCTTTCGCAATGGCTGTCTATCCACTCTTCATGCTGGAAGACCGTGCGCAAATCAGGGCCCTGAAGCCCAACTCGGCCTTGCTAAGGCAGCCAGTGATCTGGACTCTGATCTTATCACTATCCTGCTGCTTCCTGTCCCATCTCATACTCGATACCAGGTGGATACTTGCAAATGCAAGCAGTGACCAATCCAGAAGGGTTGTTTGATGACTGTCTGCTCCATGCAGCAACTACTACAGTATCTGCTACTGTACAGTAGCGCTTGTGTTATGGTATGGATTGCTATACTTTCGGTTGGCAAGAGTAGCTGGGGATGTCTCTTACAGGTTCAACGTCCATCACTGCACTTTGGTTGCCTTTGCAGTGTGCATGCATCTCCATGTCACAGTGTTCATGGTGGGTTTCTTGCGGTGTGCGACAGTGGAGCAACACTGGTTCTGTGGCATTGTGGATGAAATGGGCTATGCCATCTTCTGCACAACAGTGGGCTAGCTGTTCAGACCCATGAACAGTGATTTGTTGCAGAAACCAGCCTTGGTGGGTGTGCCAGAGTATGGCAAGCAATGCAACAAATCAGTTTTCAGCAGTGTGCTTGGGGACTGTGTCGCTGTACCTCAAGCACCAGGTCGACATGTCGCCATCCAATGGAAGATATGAACTTGGATGAAAACTTTGCATCTTTTAAGCAGATTTTGGGACAGATTAGCTCAGTGCACGAACAGTGCGACACTCTACAGAGAGTAAATGTGGGAAAATGGGGTGTGGGGGTGGAGATGTGGGCCGGGGTGGGTGTTGGGGTTGGTGGCTTTTGGGGTGGGGTGGGGATGGGGTGATTGCTGAAGCTGGGCAACAAGATGCATGTGTACCAAAAATAGCTGCGTCGCATCAATTTCTTGGCGTGCTGTGAGGAGCGAGGAAGCTGCGCAGTTGTAAAAGAACAGGCCTGGGCAGCCGCCCAGGAAGAAACACCGAAAAGGGACATGCCTTGTCTGGGACTCACTATGGAAAAAAGGGCCAAATAACACGTGTTCAAACGTGTACGAAGTTTACGGGTTTGTGTTATTTCTGTGTTCTTAGTGTGCAGAACTTTGATAAAATATGTTTTGTGGGTGTTCGCAAAAGTGTTTTTTGGTCCTTTTTTCCTAGTGACTGGGACATCTTTTCACGGATGTTCTTCAGCGCATGGCTTTTGAAGTGTCCAGGCTTCCATGCCGCACTGGCGTCGGACAACTGTGTGGCTAAATGCACGCAACGTGCAACTTGCACCGCGGACACAGGCGCGGTGTCAACTGGCTGAAAGCGGCCTGGGTCGCGCAGGCATTTCCCTTCTATCTGCGGGCGGCGGCCCTCTCTGGGAAATTTCACTTATTGAACTATCCTCTGTGGGGAAGCCGTGATGTGACTCGAGTGGAACTAATGGCGCGTCAGGGCAGACAGTGACTTAGTCTGCACCATGCGTCCTCTTCATTTGCCTTGGCGTTAACAGACAATTTCTGGCAAGTTGTGTCCTGATGCGAGATCCGCGGCACAGCCGATAATGAACGATTAATGCATCCAACTGACTAAAAGATCCATGAGGAGCTCCAGCAATCCTTGCATAACGTTGAGGTATTATTTTTTCCTTCATGCTATTCTTGCCTTCCTCTCATGATGAGAGGGGTGATAGTCTCATCCCGCCCCTTCCTGGAGGGGGCGGGACTCGCAGGCATTCCTCCTCATTCTGAAACGCCATTGATGGTGGTTCTGAATTATGCATTACCTTTCTGTTGAATGCCTTATGCCGTGATTGGCAGAAGGGCAGATCATGTACATGCGGCCAATCCATCCTTTTTTTATGGTCTTGTGCTCTATGCAGCAAAGAAAACAGCGGAGTTGTTGGCGGCACAGTACCGCCGGTACTTGGCCTGGAATGTTTCCGGTTTTCAAGAACTAAAGGAGATGCCCAGTGCAGAACAAAAGCGCGGCAGTTGACTATGTTTTTCTTTGCGCCAGCAATGAACATTATGGCAGGCCAACGGGATCATCTCACGTGTTGTCCCCGTCGGCGTCCAATAGATTGCCACCTTGCCCGCTGCCGTCTGTGCGGCTACCCTGACAACGATGGCCAATGGGCGATCCGCATTCGGGCCATCCCCAGGATCACCCCCTCGTTCCACGACGTGCTGCTCTCTCCGGACGTCCTGCCTAGCAATTCTACACGATCCGCAGAGCGGTTTCCAGCAAAGCGCAACCCGCAGATCTGTGGGCCACCTCACTGCTGATGGGCGGGCCGCATGTGGGACGGCCCACGAGGGCATCCATGGGAAGGGCGTTTGAAGTGATTTAACGCGCTGCATGCCCCACGTCAGTACATTTCCACGGCCCTCCCACGGATGCTCACGTGGGCACACGTGGACCCACGTGGACCCAGTGGGCCTCCCACGATTCTGTAACCCTATCCAGAGGCCTCCCGTCCTGAATCGCACCTCGTTTCAACCGGGCACGTTTGCGCCATGGGATGTGCTTCCTGATCACCACGGTTGAAGCATCTCGTGAGTCAGAGCTACCAGGTAGGTAAGCAATGCACATGGTCCCCAGTAGCAGTGGATTGGCTCTTTGTACTCTAGTTGTACGATCTTTGTCGGGCTTGTGTTTGTTACGTGGTGCATGTCATAAAACACACACCCATTCCAAAATGTTTGATAGGTTCCTTTAAGCGCCTAAAATTTGTGTCTCTACGTATTGAGTCACCTTGGGTGAGCAATTTAGCATACACAGCATCCACGGATTCCCTTACCTGATATCTTCGTCAGTACCTAGATACTCATTACCGTTGTACAAGCATCCTTCCCTCATGAATCAATTTCTCTCCGGATTTGTGCAGAGCTACGTCAAATTTCCATACTGAGAGTAATCGGCTGTCTAATATCCTGACCCTGGTCCCGATGCTCGAAGGAGACCTAACGTAGCAACGCCAATTGACCCTCCAAATCTTCAGAGAAACTGTCACAACCAGTGGTAGATTGGCATCTGACAAGATGGCACTTTTGAACAGGTCATATTTTGACCATTTTGGCAAGGATGTATTACCAGAATGAGCATCCCTTCCAGGTCCTAAATTTCTATCGGCTTTGCGTCACTTGGCAATGCAAAGTTTTGGCAGTGCCTTTTCTTCTTCAAACTATCCCAGGCTTTTTGGCAACATTGAATCACCGAGATGACCCATGAACACCCTTTCATGCAAAATGTCGTTAGTGGATATTACACAAGTATAGAAATGGTAATGTTGTGCAACTTCAAAACATGTTTTTCTTTGATCTTTAGTATGTTTATTGTATTATGGGTCGATTGCACATATTGAACATAATAGTTTTTACAATTTGCTTGGAAATCAAGATGTTGCACACTAATTATGCTATTGGCTCACTAACGACATTTTGCACGAAAGGCTGTTCATGGCTAAGTCGATTTTCACAACAATAACTTGTAAAAAAACAGGCCAGATGACACAGTCCTGACACGGTCTGGTCAAAATCCAATTGTGTCCTTTTGGCAAATGTCATTCCAAACCCACACAATTACTGTACACATTGACACAATTTCAGCCGTGTACCCTCATAAGCCGTGTAGTCTACGGGTTCTGTACCGCTCGATCATTGATGCCACCGTGGTTTTGTAGGACTGTTGGGGACAGCAGCCCTGGATCGGAGACCCGGAAATCGGCGATCTTCACAACCACGGCGTTTTCAGAAAGGGCCGCCACCATGGGCGAGGTCACCATGGGTGTTGAGACCACCACGGAAAGTTTTGGGAGAATGTGATGATCCCCTCGCTGTGCGACAGCCAGAACACTGATAAAAATCCGCCAAAGTGCACGGTCCTGAAAATCGTGTACCATGTTATGCATGTAAAAATGGTGTAGAAGTCGTGTAAACATCGTGTGCCAATCGTCTAATGATCACAAAATACACGGCTGCCGCTGTTACACGGTTGAAATCGTGTAAGGCCGCGTTCTTTATCGTGTTCACCAAGGTCGGTCACTTTCGTGTACGACACAGGGCTGAAAACTACACAGATTTAGCTATCATGTAAAGTCGTGCTCGGAAGTACCTGATTCTTACACGACTTTACCGCGATTTCACACAATTGTTCACCGCCAAATTAATGCGATTTCACACGATTGCTCACCAGGCAAATTAACGCGATTTCATACGATTGTTCAATGCGCAAATGGTCGAATTTAACTGTGGAAGATAGTTGAAACTGGCTCTGGTGGGGACGTGCCGTGAGCAAACTTTTGTGTGCCGTTCTCGCCCCTTTCAAGGGCACCGCTGCCCGTGCCATAGCCAGGCGCAAGAACGCCACCACAGTGACATGTGGGGTCTCCGATAGAGCATCCATTGCCATGATCGGCGGGCAGATGCCTATTTGCAAAGAGGGGTTGCTTGCATCAGGCAGGCAGTTAATCGGAGATCTGTGCTGAAAACAGAGCTTGTGTCACACGCAAATATAGCGCGGCCAGTCTTTAGCCACCAGGAGACCTCCAGGCAGTGGGGGATCCCAGGGATGTCGGTGTCCTGGCATGGAGGATGGCGGGGATTTCGAGCACGCATCGATAGCGGTATGCAGACCTAGGCGCCATTTCTGTCGATCGTGCGTTGCGAAGGGTGTCGATCTTTGGGCTATAGCCCGAGCGCCGAGGCAACTCCACCCTTTCGATACTGTGAAGACCACTGGAGGGGGCATCACCCGTGCGCCGGGCCTTCCTGGATCTGGGCCGCCAGGTTTTGACTGATTCCCAATGCTCAAACGCCAATGCTGTCTCGTTCCGGTTCAAAGTACTATCATGTTGCTGAAACTTATTTTCTGTTTATTAATTTTCGATGGAATTGACTAAACGCATATTAGATGCTCTGGTCCAATTTTCAAAAAAAAAACACAAAGTACATGATAAGATTGCGGTCAATCAACAAACTGTTTCATTTATCCCGGCCGAAGGAAGTACATATTCAGTGTCTGTGTTTTTGTTGTTTTGGCACAATTAAGCGGCCGTCCAATTCAAACCCTGACAGGCCTAAAGTTTTGCGCCACCAGGCAGCCGCCAGGCTTGTAAAAATACGGCGTAGCACAGATCGTATTTACGTTTTACACGTAAAAATAATGTTTATGCCCTTGCACATAAACGTCTGTAAAAGTACGTAAATACCGGCCCTGTGTACATAAAGACGGTACGTACAGAGTCAAGGAGTCCGGAGAACGGCAGTTAGACGTGCTGGAACGAGCAGAAAGTGACTTTTTGTTTGACGACGTCGTTGCCTATTCCCAGGGGGAGGTGGGCGCTGTGTTGCGTATGCTCCAGGGGGGAAGGGCTGATCACTGTATGCGACTTCATCATGTAACGTGAGTGGCCCAACATGGCATAAAACTACGGCACAAAACAATAGCTATAAACAATAAAAAATAACAATAACAAAATACTTCCTCCATCCGGAATTAATTGTCCTCTATGACTTTGGTGCCTTCCTTCTCTATCATAGATACTTCATTTCTCATTCAAATTTCTTGCAAAACTACACCTATGTTTTAAGAGTATGCAGTCAAAATTTAAAGTCAATCCGTTGAGTATTGCGGATTTGGCAGCACTTTGCAGCAAGGGTCATCTAGCCAGAAACCCACCAGTTTTTCAACATCCGTGCTGGAATGGCCATTTTCGCTGTTTTGAGGAGCACGCCTTTGCGGCAGCGCTACAGAGCCGCCCGGGCAAAACTATCCACGTCATTTGGACCGAAGATCATGGAGGTGCTGTCAAAGGAAAAGGGCAACAGAAAATGTGTCTTGAAAGTCTTCATCGTGGAAGTCGCCGTGTCTTGTGGCTTCAATTCAAGTTCGATTGGCCAAATCAGAGATGCCCATCAGGTCCAAATTTCTGAACCACGACTTTTGGACCTCCAACTTCACTATGAGGAATACTGCAAGAGGCCCCCCAAATTCCTCGCAGACCTTTAGGAAGGTGGCGGCCATCACCCCATTCAGCGGCGGACAATTAGGGGGCAATTAGGCAGTCATTCTCCTGGATAGGAATAGTGAATCGACCATTTTTTGGCACTTGAAGGGCTTGAGCTTGAGAAGACTAGCTAGATAGATAAAACTATGTCTCTCAAAGGGAAACGCAATTGTTGGGATGCGACAGATTGTGGATTGCATGCAAGAATTCGCAGATCATGGTAGTTTGTGAGGTGTGGGCTAGGCTGCACACAAAAACAACGATTCAAGCCTCAATCGAGGCAGATTGTGCAAACAAGTCTACTTTATAATCTTGGAACGATAGCTCGCATATAGCCCAAGCTTGAATACCCTGTACCCTAGCCTTGTCCGCTTGCTTTACATACGCACATCAAAGATCGACGATGGCCGAGATTTCAAAAATCGTCAAAACTGTGATAATGGCCTCCCACGATGGGGATCCAGACACGCTCGTCCGTGTTTGGCAAGCGCTATTCCACGTAAAGGACACTGCCCTTCACTCTAAAGACGACAACGACTTATCTTCAGTGCACCAAGGATGGGAGTGACTCAAAAACGTGCGGTTCTCTGGCAGATGCGGAATCTGCACGCACTCTTTTTGGACGATTTTCGGCCAATTTTGGGGGCCATCTAGAAGGGGTGGGACTAAATATTTTTCTTCAAAATTGGTAGTTAAGGGTTTTGCAACCCAATCTTTCCAATTCTGATATTTTTGGGTAAGTTTCAGATGTCTTTTACAACGAATTTTATCTCTCAAATAGAGGACAATTAATTCCGGACGGAGGAAGTAACAAATAACAAATAATAACAGTAGCAAAAATAACCGCAAAAAGGCATATAACCGCAAAAATGGGCGCTTCTGTGTGTTTACTTGTGTACGTGTAAAACGTAAATACGTAAACGTAAACGCAAATAGCAAGCCTGCCAGCCGCCATCTGTCCATCACATGCCATTCAATGACTGAAATGGCGACACGACTAAAGACGATTCAACAATTGCAGCACCGACACATGGGCAATATCGACTTGCTCCTCAAGTTGGTCATCTGCTCCGCAAGTCTGCGCCATGCATATGCCGAGATGCTGAATACACTTTTCATCCACTCTGTAATCCACGTGTTCAGCAAAACGTGGAGGCGTCACTCTGCCGTCTTTGCTCTTAACAGGTCCGCAACAGGTGCCTCAGTTGCCACGGCCAGCAAACCACTTGGCATTTCTCGTCTGTCAGATCTCGACAGGTCCATCTCTTGGCATGCGCGTGCGCACGATCGTGTACCACTGCTCACCAAACGTGGTCCGCGCGGCGCTCCCGGACCTTTGAATCGCCCGAGTCATCATGTTGCATGCCATGATGCAATCCTCGCGGTTGCTCCCTGCTTGCCGAGCGGGTGAATCGACGCTGGCGCCGCCCCAGCGCCTTCAAACCAACTGACTGGAGGCGATGGGACGTGCAAGTCGCTCTGCGCGGAAGCCCCGACCCCGAGGATTTGCCACGGATTCTGCGCCGATGCCTCCCACCGGGCGGGGGTGTCCCCCCCTGGCGCCCTCTGTCCGCCCTTCACCGCTTCCCCTCCAACCAGATGGGGACGGCGGGTCCCACCAAGCCGCGGACGGGCATCACGGCCGCAGTCGCCGCCGTGCTCTTCGGCTTCCTCCTCGCCTCGGCGCGTGGGGCGATCACCCGCCGAGTGGTGTCTCGCGACACCCGAAGACTGATCTTCCTCGAGAAGCCGTTTGGGTTCGGCTCGGATGGGCGCGTGGACGTGGAGATTCGCAACTTTGAGGCGCGAGGCCCTGTCAGGGTGCCCATTCTGGGGGACGTCTATGTGTGCATCGTCCCTGCTGACGAGGCCTCGATCCTGGGACGCCTGGAGATGGGTTGCGAACAAGGGGGCGGGGACCCGAGCTGTGGATGGGAACAGGAGCAAGTCCGCTGTATCCCGCTCTTCAATTTCAGTTCTCCGGAAGTGTTGTCAGAGGTCGAGAGGCGAGGAGGCGCCGTGTTCAGCGCCAATGAGGAGTCAGTGGACCCTGGGCAAGGGACCCTTCTCTACGTGAATTGGGGACCCGACCTGTTAATGGTGTCCTTCGATATCTCGATGTCCATGTACAATCGAGACTCGAGCGGCGGGCGGCACTATCTGGGCGTTGGAGAGGCAAAGCTGCCGGTGGCGTACTTGGTGAGCCTTTTGGGGCCTTCTGACCTGTTGATGTTCAGGATTTCGAGAACACAGCACTGCAATGCATTGGGAACAACCAGAATGCCTCGGTGGGTTGTGGGTGGAACCTTTACCCCCAGGGGGGGGGGGTAAACCTGAACGTGCCAGTGGGCCAGGAAATTGGTGGCCATCATGTGTGCTGTGCAGCCATCAACAGGGATCCAGGGACATGGTGAGAGTATCAAAACTGATCGTCATCCTCTCCCAAGTGCCTTTTCAACCTTTTGGCTGTAAAAGTGTGTGGGTGGGTGCTTTTGTCATTTGCTGCTCTTGCCTGTGGGTTTTAGATGCCTTGTTGCACAAGTGCTGGGTGTGTTGCCAGACTCTTGTTGTCTTCTTGGAAGATGAGCTGGGAGATTGCCGGCTCCCATGGTTGGATTGGTCGACTGTATGGACTGCAGCCAGCTGCAGGGATATAAGCAGAGTGGAGGTTGTGAAGACCTTGAGATATTGGGCCAGGAAGGGCTTCGAAAGCTTAGCATTGTGTGTAGCAAAACCCACGCACTGTTTGGCTCAGGTGGTACAGAACACAGAAGAGCCAACTAGAACCCCCGAGCATGGGAGGGTGGTGTACAATCCTACCCTTTCAAATCTCATAAGGGAGACGGCAGCTGTGGCCCAATGTGCCAAGAAGTGTTTCTGCCAGTGTCCTGGCCTTGTTGCCTATTGGCGGCAAGTACCTGCAACACAAGCGAATGTTGACAACTCCAGGACGACCATTTTATAACACTCGTGCAATGCAAAAGTGCCTGATGTCAAGTTAACTGAGCTTCTCACAGCTGCATTGTGGTTGTCTATGCAATGCCAGGTCATCTCAGTGATGTTCTTACTGCTGGCAAGATGGTGGAGCCTCATGTGCCAGAACAAGAAATGCAACATTCACCGCATCCATCGCCTGATGCTAGGAGTTGCCATCTTGAAGGCTCTCACAAGTGCAACAAGAGCAGGCATGATGCACAATGTAAATTGCACTGGTCTTGCATCAATATGGGCCACTGCCTTCCACTTTTGCAGCAGCACACACTCCATTGCCCTAGTTGCCGTTCTCATGCTCCTCAGGGCTGGATGGACACATTCCACAGCTTGTCTGAGTCTGCAACACAAGGAGATCTTGCTGGTGGCCTGTCTCATGCAGGGTGTTGCAAGTGTCGCTGCGATTGTGGTTGAAGAAAATTCACCAATTCGCATGACATGGATGAATTGGGGTGGCTTGTACTGGATCATGGACATTGGCAGCTTCCTTACCCTACTGCGTGCCCTTCCACCGTTCATGCCAGACGATGCATTTTCCGGGTTTATGAAGCCTGTCAATGCCATTCGAGAGCCCATCAATGCCATTCTAAGGCGACCGATGATATACCGTCTGATCTGGGCATTGTCTTTCTGCTGGCTGTCAATTGCAATACTGTATTTCAGGTCGGCCATGGCAGTTATGGTAGTAGTTGATCCTACACTCCTATTTGCTGTTCTTGTGCCCTTTGCAGCAGGTCTTCCAATAGTGGGGTCCTTGTCGGGAGCTGTTTGGCTATATTTACGACTGGCAACAGTACATGAAGATGCCTCATGTAGGTCGAGAGTGGTCCGCTGGACCGTGTTTTCCTTTGCCATAGCAGCGCACTTCTATTTCACAAGGGCCTTGGTGTGTTTCCTGCACTATGTATCAGTGGAGCATTACTGGCTCTATAGCACAATGGGTGATGTGGTTTCTATCATTTTTTATATGGCTGTGGGCTACCTGTTCAGACCCATGAGCAGTGATTCGTTCCAGAAACTGCCCTTAGCAGCTGCGTGAGAGTGAGACCGGCAATGCGCCAATCAGTTCTGAGCAGTGTGGTGGGAATCTATGATATGGTGTCCCAAACAGCACACTGGTAGTGCAGCGGTTTGAAGCTATCGTTCACTGAAGACTTAGCAATATCTGTGTCGATGGATTCTGGATACGCTGTCTGGCTACGGTCCTGAACAGATTGCAAGTCTGATCCAGCAAAATTATTTGTAGGCGCAGTGCTTTTGCAGCTCGGGGAATGCCCTATTGGCAATTTGAGTGCGTCGTGTGTGTAACGTGGATTTGCCCCTAAAACTGGCGTTGGAATTAATGAGAGTCGTTGACATGGATTCAGTGGAGCACGCTTGGGTTTGGTATGGATCGTTGCAGACGCAGTTCGACATTATAAAGGCTGCAGAAGTGGAAGGATTGCTGTGCTGCGCGAGTTGGGCAACAGGGTGTTTGTGTGCACAATTACTGTATTCGCAAAAACATTTACTAGTGTCCTGTGAGGAGCTGGGGTGTGGTGCGACTTCGCTTTGAAAACCGGCTTGGTGTACCTTAGGATCACAAAAGAAGGAGGTGCGTTCTGCAGGACAGGTGTGCGCGCGCGCTTCCAAGAGAGCGTGAATGTAGGGTATATAACTGCGTTGATTGAAATTATCCAACTCCCATGCCGCGCCCATGGGTGCTATGATCCCCATATTTCTCCAGCCGGAGCTGAAAACCTGTATGGCTAACTGCACGTCATGAGCTGCCACCACCGGAGACACATGCGCAGCGTCTATCGATTAGAAGCGATGGGGCGCCACACAGGTAACTCTGCCTCCATCTAATGGCAGCGGGCCTGTCAAAAATCCAGGTAGCGAACTGTTCTTGGGGAGGACAGCGGCGGCATGGCTGGATTGCAAATGCAAGCGCATCAGGTGTGGCGTTCACTTGGTCGCAGCGTTGAGCCTCAGCCACACATACTCTCAATGTGATTTGGCATTGCCTACCTGGTTTCGTTTTTTGCGAGAGTCGCGACACGAAAGGTCGCATGGGCAATTGGTGCGTGGATCAACCAGGACCCTAAGCAGGAGGGCCATGCGCACCTTCCAGGACTTGTTTCAGGACAGTGATGGCAGCAGCTGTCTTCCATGCTGCCAACCCCCTTCTCGTGCATCCCACTCTTTCCAAGAGCTATGTGCAATGCCGGAGATGAAGCTGGGACTTTTTAATCCCTCATTCTGAAGCACTAGCGCATGGAGGAGACCTTCGCTTTCCATGTGAATGAAGAACCAAGAATCAAGAATCAAGAATCAAAGCGAATCAAGAGCCCAACCCTTTTCCGAATTGGCCATATAATTCTGCCCGATGCATTACACAACGAGCCGTATCATTCTGCTATATTGCTGAAACAACTGAGGCCATTCTGGCACATCCAAACCGCCCGTCGCAGAGGATCGGAATCTGAACCCAGGAATCCAGTTTGATGCAGAAAGTGAATTTTTTCCAGTTCAATAATTTCCGTTGTGGCGCTGCCCAGACGGATGACCCGCTCGCGGATTTCGCCTCCATGCCAAATAGCAGTTCAGAGTCCAGGACCATTGCAGATCAACCTCATCCGTTTGGACAGTTGGGCGTTCTGGTTGCAACGCTCAAATGGACGTCGGGCGGCGTTGTTTGCGGACCAGATGGATCAACCAAGTGATCCTCGGCTCTGCCTTGTGGAATGAGGGAAGAAAGATTACTGAACTTCGCTCATATTTCTTTGCAATACTTTGCAGCGCACCATTGACACGAAAACATCTAAATGAACTCAGCGCTGCAAGCGCCCTCCTTACATATTGTTGAAATCCCAAACACCTGATATTCAGTATGTAAAAATTCAAAGGCCAACACCGAGGGCGTGGTTGCGCCTATTCTTGACACAAGCACATCCCATATCACTCCTCGTTCCCTTGATGGCCGGTCCTAAACTACACCAGAATCCCCTACGACAATGTTGAACAAAAGACAATTTATCCTGCCCTTGAACAATATGCATCTAAACAATTCATACAAATCCGTCAGGGAAAATCTCACGGTGCACCAGATGATTGTCGCTTTGGCGCATTCCAGTGTATTGATGCTCGCCAGAGAGCAACCGCACACATTAACTCTTGCTATAGGGAGACTGCAAGCTGAAGTTTTGTTCCAATAATGTTCTTGTGCATTCCACGCCCTCCAGCACGCACTCCGTAAATGTGGCTTATTTGCAAAGTTTCCAGAGATATTTGGTCAAATTCTGCAATTCTACAGAAGACAATTCTTTGAGAACATGCGCCTAAACCACTACCATTGTTGACTGTGACTATTTTAGAGCGTCCGTTGCATTTTTCTATTAACTTTTACTGCGTCGCGATGGCATCAAGCGTTTCCCATTGAGGCCATTTCCCATTTGCAACCATGCCATGATATCCTTCCAACTGAAACTTTGGAACTGAATTTAGCATTTTCTTTTGTCCATTTACAAACAACTAGAATTCGCTAAGTTTGAAGCTGGCCAATTGAAGATGGCGTGGATTTGCGCCACCCTCAGTCCATCAATTTATTTGGTCAGTCATAAAGGTGAAACAGCTGAATGCATGACCAAAAGTGAGTTTAACAGGTACCACGGATCAAGTCACCTCGCTGCTGGAAGGATAATTACTCGTAACGCCTGGCTCGTGGCGGCGACTCCCAGCAATGCCGCTGCAAGCTTCTTGATAGGGTTTGCATCAAGGTTGTCGACAACCGAGCCGCCAGATGCTTCAAAATCGTTGATGGAACAGAAATTGATACCTTGGTGCACATGGCCGCTGACGGGCGGTCGACGCAACGTTCAAGGGACGGAAACATCGTGGAACATTATTGCGACATTGCGGGCGAGATAGTGCCTCTTATAGTACGCCAGTGCATGGGAACTGTGTCAAGACTGAGCACCATGCCGTCAGCGTCCTCGTTGCCTGAAACCCAGCCAACGTTGTATCAGGATCGCCCCGAGTCCAGATGTGGCAGCGTGGTATGCGCACATGCTAAGAGTAACTAACTAAATTGAAAGTACGACATATGAGAACATATTCGCAGGTAGTTTCGAAACCACCACCAGTGGCTGAATTTCCCATCATGTTGGGACAGCGAAATCTCCATGATGAATTATTCATATGTACGGGTCGGAATTGTCGAAGACACACGCAATACGATATGTCAAGAGATATGTCTCGACCAGATTTGCGACCGAGGTAAGTGCCTAGAGGCTTGCGCACCACACCTGTGGTCAAGGGCGTGATTGGTGGGTCTCTTGTACAAGAGTTCTAAAATTTAAGAACTATCTAACAGTTGGCGATCACTGCCGATGCTTCGCATTTCACCACAGTTATGGCTTCGACGCAGTCAAAGGCTTCGAACATGTCCTTTCATCGGCTCAAACACTTGCCCTGGCGTTTTTGAACCAGCACAGGAGGCGATGGGACGTGCCAGGCACTCCGCTGCTGTTCCCTCAGGAAGGATTTGCCACAGATTCTCCGACAATAGCCCCCACTGTGGTGAGGAGTTCACCCTTTTCGCCGTCTGTTCCGCCACCACAGCCTCACCTCCTGCAAGATGGGGACCGTCGTCCCCACCACGCCACCACGGCCGCAGCCGCCGCCGTGCTCTTCGGCTTCCTCTTCGCCTCAAGGCTCGGATCGATCACTCACCGAATGGTGTCGCGCGACGACCAGAGATTAATGTTCCTCGAGATGCCTTCATGTTATGCTATGCTATGCCACGCCTGTCTGTGCAATGTCAGGTATTTTCGCTGCTCTTCTTGCTGATGGCAAGATGGTGGGCTTGCACTTGCCAGAGCAAGCTGTGAAACGTTGATCACATCCATCGTCTGACGCTAGCAACGGTCATCTTGAAGGATATCACATGTGGGACCAGAGCAGGAGTGCAGTACTATGCAAATGTGGCTGGTCAAGCATCTGCGTGGGCCGCGGCCTTCCGCTTCTGCAACAGCACGCATGCCATTGCCTTGATTGCAACTGCCATTCTACTGAAGGTGGTCTGGACACATTCCACAGCGTCTCCGAGCCCAGGGCACAAGGCCACCTGGCCGTTGACGTGTCTCATGCAGTATGTTGCCTGTGTGGCTGCAATTGTGCTGGACAAAGGCTCACGGCTCTCAAGTCCTGGATGGTATGGGGTGGACTTGTACTGGATCATGGACGCTGGCAAGTTTACTTTCCTACTGACTGTCTGCGCACCATTCATGTTGAAGTTCCACGAACAGATCGGGCTGCTGAAGCCCTTGTTTGACATTGCGAGGTGGCCGGTGATAAGTGCTGCACTTCTGCACCGCCGGGTTGCAAATGTTGCAATCCTGCAACAGAGGGCCACATCGGGAACTTAACAGTTGGTAGCGGAGTTATATATATGTCTGAAAATGGGAACATTCTGGCTATAGATTGCGGTGGAACATGTCCGAAAACGGTT
Source organism: Ostreobium quekettii (assembly GCA_905146915.1). Taxonomy (NCBI): domain Eukaryota; kingdom Viridiplantae; phylum Chlorophyta; class Ulvophyceae; order Bryopsidales; family Ostreobiaceae; genus Ostreobium; species Ostreobium quekettii. The sequence goes on along the minus strand of CAJHUC010000505.1, from coordinate 112,577 downwards.
ACAAAGAAAAGGCATTGTTCACTAACAGGGCAACGAACATGGTGTCAGGCCTGCTACAAACTTTGATGGAAGAGCTCAAAGCGTAATAAGCCAATGGTTGAGGACATAAGCAAACAGTAAGCAGGCTACACCGCACATACGGCCCCCGCCTCTCCCTCCCCCCCCAAAAAAGGAAGAACGGGACCCTGAAACAATGTGTCATAACTGGATTCATGTTGCGAGCGGCCTATTTCTTTGCCGGCATGACACAGAATGTACACTGTTATTTTGATCTGTGTCAAACAAGAGAACTCCTTGCATTTTACGGTATGCCGCGATCGGATATGTCATGTGCCATTTTCGGTGCGCCGTGCGTGCGACTTAGGTACCTCCTCAATAAAAGCGTTCACTTCTAATGGGAGGCATGGATTTGATGGATTGGAGGCGAGAGAACGAAATTATCGTTGACCTCTAGCCCCACCGTGGTGCTTCTGGTGACAGTGGAGAGTCCGCGTTCACGTAGCACATGCTCTGAACTTGTCTCTGAGTGAAATGCCGTCTATGTCATGTTTGCGCTTGGCGATGTGCCAAGTTGGCATACAATGGAACTATTGCATTGGCAGCTGTGACGATATGCTTTCCGGGGATACAAACAGGCAGACAGGTGGTTGCGATAGGCAAGGCAGAATTGCTGAGATTTGTGCCGCCGTCGGGAATCAAAATTGGGCAGACTTGCAGCTGGACCAGCACTGTAAGCCCGACTTCCGCATGTGAGCCTCCTTGTGGGGGCTTCGATGGGCGATGTTGGGCCGGCGTTGAATGTGTCGTCCGCGGCTTTTGTGAGCACTCCAAAGTAGTGGTTCAAGTATTCATTCAACTGGCCAGTCTGAACAGCAGCTTTACTGAGTACCTACATGTTGGCAACCCTCCATGCCCATGCATGCCCCAGCGGCCGTTGCTCGCTAAACACCTGTGGGCCTGGTTCATTCCCAACGTCGATGCTCTTCTTGTGCGGATATTCCGCTTCCATCTGCTTGCAGCTGGTCTATCTGGGAAATTTCACATAATTAGTTCTAATGGCTCCGATGCAGTGAAAGAATGAACCGGTCCATCAGTCAGCGCAAACACCACCCCGGACCAGCGCGGAAGGGAGAATATTAATTCCTCTGTCTTTTTGGTGCAGATCCCATCTTCTTCCGCCAACAGGGTCCAAACCTGTCAGCGTTTTTCAGTGGTTTTAGGGTTTAGGTAAACATGTTGGGGGTGTTGGAGGAGGAGGTATGTTAGTTAATCCTGGCAGTATTGAAAACACTCGCCCATCAATCAAGCCAGGCCTTTGCACAGTACAGGCCAACACACACCGGCAGCGCAAAGGCATTGACAGGCCCAATGCCATGCTGGCGATCAAGTTAGGCATTTTGGCACACGCCGGCAAGCCTCGTGGCGCCGCCCACGCACCCCTTGGACAAAGAGTAAACTTTCGACGCGGGCGGTTGGCGTCTCGGCACCCCGCAAGGTTTGCCGGCATCCACAACAAAACTGGTGTTGGGTTGGGAGCTGGGCGAACTGGGGTTGCGAAAGCCGCGACCTCCAACAGCTTTGCCTCAACCATTGATAAACCGTCGATATTTGGACGCAAAGCACCAGGCACAAGCGGGAGCCCAAGGAACAAGAAACGACAGGGCTTTCCAAATTACCACGTACATTGGCGCGGCGTGGCACGGCAGCACAGCAGAGCGCGGTGCGGCGCTGTGCGGGCCAATGCAGGCCGGCAGAAGTGGCACGCGTTCGCGAACGCGAGTGTGCACAAACGCCGAAAGATGTCCACGTGCTGCCTTTCCTGGCACCCGCGGCTGCCAATCGGGGTGGCCGTCAGTCGCACTAGCGGGCGCGGAAGGCACCACGCCTGGGGCGTTTGAGCGCCATTCCTGTGGCCACAGCCGTGCTTCCCACTCGGTCACCCGTGCTCCACAGGTTGCTCACAACGGGAATAGCAGGAATGCTGAAACGCGGTCACCCAGCGCTGCAGCGTTCCTCGTCGCTAGATCGTGCATCAGCCATTTCTACTGATGCTTGCTGCGGACTTACACACCCCGATACGGCGCGGCGGCGAGCTGGCCGCCAGGGTGATCGACGCAACATTGTGGTGCGTTGGCTGCGCTGGCCTTCTCCAGAGTGTGGCCGTCAACGGCGATCAAGCGCCAATCGGGGCGCCTGGGGTGCAGAAAGCTAGCGCCCAGAAACGAATGCCTGGGGAGTGTGGGTTTGCCACTTCTGTGGGCATTCTGCTCCCTCGTGGGTGGCCATTGCCGGCACCCACGCGGGCCTATGGATCGTGGTGGAGGTGCCGGAATTGTGCGCTCGTGAGGGTCCATTCCCATCACAATTGTACCGCCTCCCGCTGCCAATCGCGCACGCTGTGTGTTGCGACTTCTTGATCTCAGAAACCATGGTCACAGCATTTCGGTTGTTGGGGTGTAGTTCCTTAGGCTGGACTGGGCTAGGAACACTCGTTTCTTTTGCTTCCTTGGGATCAGTGGGACATTCTAGATTATTTGTGAGTGTTCTCATTCAACTCAAGGTATAGGGGATAACATTCATATGCTTTCTTAGAGTTTAAATGGGACCACCAAACATTCGAGTAATTAAAACAACCTGGGAAATATATTACTTTGTATTGTCTGTGTGTAATTGATTCTTTGGTGCCAAACCACCTCTCTCTCCCACCGTGCAAGGCCTGGGCACGCGCCACGCAGTGCCATCCTCTTGGGTGCCTGCGAGGTGGCGCAACATCGTGGCTGGCAACAACGGGCGCCCGGGAGGCGCCACATCCGCAGGTGAGGCTGGCGCCATTTCGAACACCATAATCACATCCAGCCGCTCTTGCTGCCCGCGGCCACCGATCGGGGCGGCCGCGAGCGACATGAGTGACTGCCCAGGAGGCGCCACAACTGCAGCTGTTGAGCGCCTGAATCGTTCCACACGTGGGGAGCATGAGCGCATGCGTTGGGCATACAACACCCTCACTGTGGTGCCTCCCGCTGCACCCATCTCTGCCCAAAAGAGCCCCGATCTCCACAACGGGCTTGGCTGCGCCGATAGACAGCTATGACGCCGGTCAATCTGCGCTCAATCGCAGCGCAGCCAAGGCACCGGCAGCCGGCGCCTCAGCTGCCCCGGCTTCTGCCTCGCCCACATGCCTCCTAGCGCCAACACCACCTTGCCTGCGCTATCCCGGTCGCTTGCTCGTGCGCTGTCATTCGAACAGACCATTGCGGATGAACAAAATGGCAAGGGGAGAAAACAAAGGCGTCATTGCTACGCTGCCATCAGTGCACCGATTGACGCACTATTGGGCGCACCGATTCATGCACAGATTCGCAGAGCAATCACCTCTTCAAATAGCCCACCAGTTCAGTGTACCAATTCGTGCACCGAGTGGTACACTATTTCACGCACTAATTACTGCACTTAGCTTGTGATCAAAAGTCAAGTCCAGGTGATTCAATTTCATCGAACTCAATTTCATTTAACTCTGTAACCCATCTTCGAACTAGCTTGATTCAGCTGCCTTTCAAGGCCCTGAGAGCCATCTGTATAGTTAACCTATCTGCCCAAAGCCGCAACGCCGGGTTAATCAGAAGACGCCACGTGCGCAGAACGCGGGGATGCCCGGGTTTGTTACAAAAATTAAAAAGTTATTATTAACTTTCAAGCCACAATCGCAGGGTGATTGCGCTGGCTTAAAGTAATTTCGTTCACGTGTAATTCCACACTGACCCTTGTGGGACGCGTGTAGGACACGCTCACATGCACGTGCATGGAAAAAAAATGTGGAAACATCGAGCTCCGAGAGATGAAGTATGCCACGCCCTGTGTGGGTCGCGCAACAGAGCCATCTGGGACCGACCGCCACAAACAGAGCTGGCGGGGTGACACACTAAAGTATTGCTGAACAGTCCCAAAACCAACTTGCTTCTCGAAATGATCAGCGATGCTCCCAAGTCATTGACTTGTATCTGGAAATCTGGATGGAGTTACAACAGCTTTGATGGGCCTCGCTGCAACGAAATTGCTGACACGGTGCCCGTCAATGTTGATGCAGCTGTCGCGCATCAGCGCTTCACCGGCATTTTTGTCCCTGAATCAATTGATACTAATGGGGCATGAGTTCAAATACCCCATCAATAACCATATTCATCAAAATTACAGCCATTGTTGCCCGTAGGAAGTTGATGCATAGGCATTGCAGCAACATTGACAGGCAGTGCATAAACAGACTCGTTGCAGCAAGGCCCATCAACGTTGCTACAACTCCATCCCTATTTTTGGACGTGAGCGAGTCACCAAGTTGCATGATGCAATTGGCGCGGTTGCTTGCTGCTTGTTGCTTGCTTCATGCATGAATCGACGCCATCGCCGTCCCAGCGCCTTCAAACCAGCACGGAAGGCGATGGGACGTGCTAACGATTCTGCCGCTTGAGACCTGCCGTCCCGAATTCTCCGACAATGGACCCAACCGGGATGAGGAGTGCACTTCTTTCGCTGGCTGTTCCACCACCGCCGCCTCACCTCCCACCAGATTGGGGCGGTGGGCCCCACCAAGCTGGGGACGGCCACCGCAGGCCCCGCCGTGCTCTCAACCTTCCTTCTCGCCTTGGCGTGCAGGGCGATCACACACCGAGTAGTGTCTCGTGACGAACGGAGATTAATCTTCCTTGAGATGCTCTTTGCATTTGGCTCGGATGGCCGTGTGGACGCGCAGACTCGCAACTTCGAGTTGCGATACCCGGACAACCCAGACAGATTGCCCATTCTGAGGAACATTTTTGTGGGCATGGTCCCTGCTAACGGAGCATTTGTTCTGGGACACTTGATAATGCATTGCAAACCGCGGAGTGGCATTGTCGCAGATGCATCAGAAGCGGCACGCATCCGAGGTTGGCTGCTATTCAGCATCAGCTTGGAGAGAGTCTGGGTGCAGATGGAGGGCGGGAAGGCGCCGCGTGCAACGCCAGTGAGCAGCCAGTTGCCCCTGGGCAGCAGACCCTTCTGCATGTGAACTGGAGCCTTGACGTGGTCGAGGTATCCTTCGATGCCGTGACGTACATGTACAGTAGAAACTCGAGCGGTGGGTGGCAATATCTGGGCGTCGGAGAGGAGAAGATGCCGGCGGCGCACATGATGAGCCTTTCCAGGCCTTGTGTTCTATTGATGTTCAGCTGTCATAAACCCAAGCTTTCAGTACTGACAGACCATTTACAGCAACGAGACTATTTCGGTGCGTCAAGGGTGGGCGCCTCTGTTATCCAGGCGCTCAGCATGGACCTGAACGTGCCAGGGCGCCAAGGTATTGCTGATTCTCACGCACATGCTTTGCAGCCATGATCCGCATGAGCCAAGGACGACGATAGGCAAATAAATGCTGATAGAGAACCACACCGGTGTGGTTAATCTAGTAATATACTCGAGTATACAAGCTCGTACCACCGCACGCGCTGCGCACGCGGCGTCCTCTGATTTACCCGGCGTCCCAGCTTCGGGTGGTCATATGGACTATTGAGATGGTTCTCTCAAGGCCTTGAGAAGCAGTTGAATACAAACGAGTTTGAAAATGAGTTGAAAAAGTGCAATAGCAATAAAATCGAATCCCGTGGACTTGATTTTGAATAGCAAGTTAACTACAACAGTCAGTGTGTGAAATAGCTTACCAATGGGTGCACAAACTCGTGCACCATTTTGTCGCTTATTCGATGTGGTGATTGTTCCACTAGTTTGTGCATGAATCGGTGCAGCAAATGGGGCTCCAATTGGTGCAACGTGGCAATGAAACACTGTTTTTTCCTGTTGTCATTTTTTCATCCACACCGGTCTGTCAATGAGCGACCACGATAGCGTGGGCAAGGAGTTGGCGCTGGGAGGGCTGCAAGCGAAGCCCAAGGCGGGGCAGCCTAGGCGCTGGATGATCAGCGCCATGGCAGGCGATCGCCGCTGCCAAGCAATTCTAAAAGGCAGGCAATCCTAAGTGCCGACCATCGCCGGCGCTTGGAGCGTTCGCTTGCCCAGAACGAACACCAAAGAGTGCCAAAATGGCCAGCCTTGGCTGGGCATTTGGTGCCTCTTTGTCGTTGGCTGGTGTGACCAGAGTTGGCGAATTGAGGCACAAACTACAACGAGGGAGTGGGGGGCGGCGATTGAGGCCCCACTACCAACGCTTTGCGGTAACACGTTTGGGATTTGCACCGGGGCGTTGCGTGTTGCATGCTTCTTTTTGGGCTGGTGGAATCGCCACTCGTGGCCACCGATTGTGGCCAGGCGCGAGTGCCAAGGTTGGCGCCCATGGATGACCGCAATCGGTGGCTGCTAGGGGCGAAAGTGGTGGTAGTTGGAGGCCACAATCGGCCTCCCACTCCCGTCGCTTTGTGGCCACGCGGTTGGCACTTTTCCCTGTGCCCTGGGCACCGCACAATCTCCAACTGACCGCTGGAATCTGGCCTTCGCGAGCACCGATTGCGGCGACCTGCTGGTGCCAATCTAGGCGTCCGCGGGTTGCCATAATAAGTGCCAGCGAGGGCCAAAAGCGGTGGGAGTGGGAGGCAGTGATTGGCCTCCCACTCCTGCAGCTTTGCAATGATGCGTTTGCCATTGTCGCCGGCACTTTGGGCGTCGGGCGTTGTCCAAGTGACCCATGGTATCTGCCCCTCGTGCCTCCAATTGTTGCCACCCACGTGTGCCGATCTGGGCATCTGCAAGTGGCCATGATCGGTGGCCACGCGGGGCAGACATGGTGGGATTGTAGGGGCCGATCGGTCTCCCGCAACTTGTGAAGTTATGCTTGTAGTGTTTGCGGAGCTGGTGCTTGCGGCGCTCGCAGCCCAGCACCGCCCACAACCCGGCACTCTTGAAATGGGTGGCCAAGGTAGTGCAGCACATAGCGTTGCTCCCATCGCGGGCCAGCTCGCCACCATGCTCTAGCCTCTAGTGGGCGTTCTTCTAGTGACCTGCGGACCCAGCGACCTTGCGCCATGTTGCAATGTCTTGTGCGCGGTCTTTCAGTGGTCTGCATAGCAGTCATGGCGCCCGCGTCGCTTTTGCTTTGTCCTTTTTCATGCACAACCGCAAGTGTTCGCCTGCCGTTGTGGGCCATCGGCACCCATGCCTATTGCAGCGGTTGCACCTCGCATCGGCGATGCACGTCCCCACCCCGCCAAACCCCTCGGGCGGCTTGAGGGGCAGATGCAAATGGTGCGAATGGTTAGACTTGGGGCGAGGATAGTGGCACCTACCGTCATTGAGGCAGCAGCCCCACACACCGCACCACGCCGCGCTGCCGTCTGTTGTTTTGTTGTGTCTCGCCGCGCCACTCTGCCTCGTGGTTGCACGAGCCATGTCGTTCCTTGAGTTGCAACCCGCACGAGAAAAGCTTTCAGCGCGCTCAAGAGTGGTTTGTCATTGGTTGGGGCTTTCACCTTTTGACCAGGCCGCATTCGTGACCTCAGGTCGCCTGGCTCCCGCTCCAACGCCCGCTCTGCTGTGGACGTCAGGAAACGTCGCGGGGCACCAAGAGCAAGACACGCCAATCGCTCATGTCGAAACTTTACCCTTGGTCGGAGGGGCGCACAGCCGGCGCAGCGAGGCTTGCCGCTGCGCGAAAAGGGCGTGTTTGAATGCCAACGTGGCAGTGGGCCTGTCGATGCGTTGCGGGCTGCCGCCATGCTTTGGGTTGTACTGTGAGCAGGCCTCGCTTAACTGACGGCCAAGTATTTTAAATACCGCTAGGTTAATTAGTCCCCGCATATTTTCCGTGAGGATCCCTTCTTCTTCTGCTGACAAAGCCACAGTGAGTCAGGGGATCAATGCTTTAGGGCTCAGGGTGTCGAAACAACAATCGACAATCACAGAAAAGACAGAGGGACTCATTTCATACCATTCGCGGCTGGAAGGTGACGTGGCCGGCGCTGGCAGGCCTCACCAGTAGCAGGTTTTGTAAAAATCGGATTTGGCCACACGGGTACAGTCAGCATCGGCTCCAGCGTTCCCCGCCTAAAGCACTGAACACTCTCCTGCGGCCAACGACGCTCACAAGGAGTACCATTACGGCCACCCGCCCCACCCGCGGATCACAGGGATAACAAGATTGCCAAGGGAACAAGAACCACAAAAGTCCGCCAACCGACGACCAGTGTTCGTCCTGTGGGGGGCGCCAGCACCGTACATGCGGGCCCGCGGTCCGTCACCATGTTCGGGTAGCCGCCATCAGAGGGGGGCGCGTCAAATCCGCGCGGGATTCAGATAGCGCGCTATGTGGCCTCGGTCCCAGTTCTCTGGCGACCGTCACGGGCAGGCCGTGTTCCGGGGTGGTCCTCGCGCAAGGGGAGACGCCGAGACGTTCGCTGCCTTTGGCAAAGGTGGGCGCCGCTCGGCATCCGGCAGCGCATTGGGCCAGGGACGCGGGCGCTGGATCGCCCCAGTTTCGCGGTGGCCGGGCGGATCTCACTCTTGACTTGCACGGCTTTTCCCGGGGGGCCTCGTTCACCGGCGAGCGTCACTACACACACACACCGTCGCCGTTTTAATCCCCGCGACGTACGTGGCATTCGGGTGCGGCTTGTGAAAACAATTCCGGGATGTACGTCAACGCCCACAGCGCGCGTTAGGGGCGGTGATCGTCGAGGATGGTCGGCTATCCATTGTCTGGTGGGCTGGGCTGCCACCTGAATTGGCCGATCCCCCTCTTCCAGCCTTCGTTCCGTCCGCGAGTGCGCTTGGGCTACCTGCGCTGCTTTACTAACTTGGCCGTTCTCTGTGCTCGACCCAGGTGAAATTGGTGAGCGCCACATCTGACCAGAAGCGCCCTGCCCGCGGGGACCACATCCGCCTCGACGTGCCCTTCTCCAGCAAGGGTGCCGCAGCCGCCACGCAGCAAGGTGGGCAGCTGGGGCGCATGGCAACCCCAAAATGAGTGGACTAGGCAGGCAGCTCAGATAGCTGTCAGTGTTGTCTGTGTGTGATGTATCGCGGCGTAGATACAAGCGTCGCTGGTAGTACTTCGTTCGTCAAATGTTGTTGTGTCGGACGCATCACCCCAGCTGTTCTCAAGCGGGTCAAGCAGTCCAACACAGCGCCAGCGGGTTAGTCATTATTCGGCCAAGTGACATTCTAGTCAAATATGTAGCGAAAGTGTTGCCACCTCATGGGCCCCATTGAAAAGATGTTATTATGAAATTTGCCCTCTTGAATTGAGTCCAAGTTCCAGCCTCCTGAGTGTGAGCGAGGAGGCAACGGCGAACTGGGAAAGGAATTTTCCTTTGCTTGGAAAGGACTAGTACACAAACCACTTGTGCCACCATAAACGGGGTACAGATGACCCACTTGGATGACCCGCTTGCATGATAGATAATAAATCCCCTCCATTGTTTTTCATTGTGGCGTGTGCCAACTGGGGACAAACGATGAGTATTAAATGCAACCATGTCAGGAATAGCATTCCTTGCATGGTGTAAGTTGGCCACACTGCAAGGTGTTGCCTTGTGCATGGAGGCCCCAAGTCAGCTAAGTTGTTCATTTGAGCTTAGCTCGTGACACTCCACAACATCATTATGCCCCAAGAAGAGGTGCGTTGTAGGGGCGATGAGGCAAGTGTTGCAATGTGTGATTATGGTAGCAACAGTTGTTGTTGCTCATCAGGGTGCCTGTGTTTCTAAGTAATAGACAATTTTACTAAGATGTCAAAGCATGATAACTCTAACACAGAGGTATGAATATAGATGGCTAGTGCCCCACCAAAGCATATCACTGGCAAAAAAGGATCAAATAACACATTTGTAAGAATACGTAAAATGCATTTTATCAAAGTTTTGCATGCTGAGAACACAAAAATAACCCAAATCTATGAACTTTGTACATGTTTGAGCATGTGTTATTTGGCGCTTTTTTCCTAGTGTATATTAGTTAATCTAGAAGGCCAATGATCGCATGGTGGGTACCTAGCACGTTCAACAAGACACGTTCCTAATATGAATTTATAATAGAATAGATGTGTGTATCATCGGTCCACTCCCATTCTTTTTAGTGTCTTTGAATTGGCCTTGTGGTGGAAGTTCTTCTTCGCTTTCATCCCCACTCACAATGGCCACAAGCAGCCCATGCTATGAAAGAGGGCATGGATTGGCTATGGCAAATGGTGGCAAATGCTTTTGCTATTGTGAGGGTGAGGGAATGTTTAACATATAACATGTGATAGATATATTGTGTTTTTTATGGTAGAAAGTAAATGTGGTGAATATGGTGTTATGGTAAATGTACATGAAGACAATGGAGACCAGGAGATGTATATTATTGTAGTGATTGTTATTTAGCTGGTATGATTACCCTGTAATGCATCTGGTTGTGGTTTTGCTTCTCGTGCATGGGAGCGAGCATGTGCCAGAGAGCCCAGTCAACCTAATATAGTTTCGCAGCCGGGAACAGAACATGGGGGCCCAGGTGTCCGATGGCGGCGTGGGAAATGCCACCATCCCATTTGTCAATTTCCGAGCGCCGCCATTGTTTTGGTGGTGCTTGGGGTGGTGGTTTTGTGGGAGGCGGTGGTGGACTTAAGGTGCGGGGTGGAGGCCACAGAGTTGGATTTGCATAGCTCTTTCAAGCCGCCATTGTTGGGCGGAGGGATGGGGAATGGAGGCTCGGGGGGGTGGTGCCCCAGCGACCCGGCCACCCAGTGGCTTGGATGTTAGGCCACACATCCAACCCTACCTTGCTTGGGATGGGGGCCGCGGCCTTTTTGTTTCCAAGAGTGGTGATCCGCCGACTGGTGCATGGGTGCAACCATGGATTATGTGATGAAGGAAACAATGGGGGGGAGGTGACTGGAAGCATAGGATGGTAAGTGTTGTGCAACGAGGTGAGCGAGTTGGACATGTGCACCTGAGCGGGCCATTGGCGAGCACGAAGCCCATTAGAATGGTATGGCAGGGATTCGGTCCGGCTGACAAGAAAGGCGCAGCGATGGGCGCCAAGCCGGAGGCAGCATGGCGGCCAATGGAACTGATGGAAGGGCGCAGCATAGCGATGCCCACGGGGGCGGACGGGAGCCCATCGGGGTAAAGCACGGAGACAAACCCGATGGAAGGGCGAGATCTTTATGATTCGATGGGTTGGTTGGGGCCGTGCAACTCGGTGACTTGGAGGGACCTCCGTGGCTTGGTGGGGCATGATGGTAGGGGCCATAGAAATATGGGGTTGGTTTGCTGCGGGCGGCAGACGTACCGAGGCAAAATGGTGGGTCTCTCATGGATGGCGGCAGCTATTGTGCACCGCCGTGACCCATCCCTAAGGGGTGGCGCCCGAGGGGTGCACCCTGGACTGCCGGAGGTGGGGAGCAAGGCAACTCGAACAAGTTCATTACAATGAGCCTGCGCATTTGCTAAATACAACCAAATTAAGCTTTAATGGTCGGTGGGCCCATTTTAATTCCATGTCAGGCAATGAATACACCCAAAGTCACTAGAACTCTAAGACATATCCAACAAATCCAGCAGAAGCTAGTATCCCAAATAATGTCTTTACATCCTTGTGAATCAGAGAGAATAAAACCTACCCAATTCTTCCCAAAGGTTTAGTCCCGACAACAGTATGTTGTGATCCAGAAGGTACAACAAAAGATCTAATAGTGAGTTAAGTCATAACAACGGCTTCTTGATGTAGACGGCAAGTGGGCACACATGAGCATGGGCCAACGGCGAGCTCGTGGAGTGGTGTTGCAACCCATCAGTAGCCGCTGGTTTTCGGAGGCTCTGGGGTCACCCTGCCCTGCAGCACAGCCATTGGAGGTTGGCTGGCCTCTCCACCTTAGATGGTGGGCGTAATCAGGCCAGTCACTGAGGCGGTCACGCAATGGGCCCAATGCTCAACAGGGAACAATCCCCGGAGCCTGCTATTGGCGAGATGTGGTAGCATAGCAAGGCGGTGGTTCGCTAGCTTGCGGGAGGCCAGAGAGTGGGCCAAAAGTGTTACAACGATTCACTGCGCGCACATATCGCATGCGTGATGCTCTATCACGGGTCCATCACGTTCACATCAAGACAAGACAACACAAGCTCGCATCCAGGCACATCATCACCATCCACCGTTCACCTACGATCGACCTAATATCCTATAATTCCAAGCATCTAACACCCGACCCCCTGGCCCTAAGTACTACAATTTTAGAAAACCATATCTTTGCCGTTTCTTAACAGAATCAGGTGTTTAAAAGCTCGTTGGAACCAAGAAGCTCTAAATAACACCCACAAAAGGTTGATTTAACCAATTACATAATTACCACTCCAAAAAAGTCAATAACTGCCTAACCCTAAGTAGCCACGTCACAAATGGCGGAACTTAAGGGGGGCAATATCAGAGGCCAGAGGCGGCCAGGAGCATGGGGAGGGGGGTGATGTTAGTGCGGGGGCCAATACGGGGGGGCGGTAAGGGATTAGTCACCTAGGACAGCAGTGGGAACGGCTTCCGTCCAGCCACGCACGGTGTGGTAGCGAGGACGCGTGATGACCCGGGGAGGATGACGATCGATTATCGGCCGCAACGTTCTCGGCTTTTCCTCCCATCACAGACGTGGGGGGGGGGGGGGGGGGGGGGGGGATGTGGCCCAAGAAATGCAAAAAATGGGAGGATTTAGTTGGTGCAAGGACAAGGGGAAGAGAGGCGGACTCTGGGCGAGTAGAATTAAAGGACAATGCTCGCCGTAGTGTGACTGTCACAAGTCATAAAATATTAGAAAAGGGCATTTTTCTAACAGAGTTAAAGATGTGACTAGTACTGGAGGCAGAAGTGCCAATTGTGTAGAGCAAACCCTTCCGCACTACCATACAAACCGTAATCAACCCAATTTTCTAGCATCCGTGAGAGTGATGCCGCAATTTGGAGTGGGAGGCATTGGGACAAAGGGCCAATTATCGAGCAATTATTACTCATTGGTGGTGTGGAACAGAATTTGGCCCAACCATGGACGGGGCCCGGATATTCTTGACTACACTCACATAAGAAACCGCCACATGGGTCTTTGATACCACAGTTTGGGGGTGAAAGGAGAGAAGTTCAACAATCATGTATGGGCATTGCTGAAGCTGTTCTGACTGGGTTCAATACCACACTGGAGGATAACCTATTTAGCCATGGCGCTTGGTGATACGAGCGGGGAAAGGCTCACAGAGAAAACCCACTGGGAGGAGCTGGTCAAGTAGGTCCATGCTCTCCTTCCCCATAATATGTTGTCACAACAAGACCACTTGGCGCATATATTGTGTATGTCCCATGAGCCATGGATGGACTTTATTATGCGGAGATATGTAATAACATGACCAATCCAGTGAAGGTTGCAGAACATTTTCATAAATTCCCTCAGGTATTGCGGATTCAGCTTAGCTATGTGAAGCACAATGCAATGCTCGTCAACCTATTAGAGGCAATATATGGGATGAGATATTGGTCGCATTGTGCAAATGATAAGATAGTGCCCTATAACGCCATGAAAATCGACAACCACTTCCGACATTCCTCTTTAGCCTCAATTCAGCATTTGCATATGCATTCCTCTGCCTTTCATGTGCCAATGCATTTTCTGGCTCAGCAATTTTTTAAGCATTGTTGAAAATGTTCCTATGCATTGATGATATAGCAGTCTTGGTCTACCCGAAAGCCTCCTTGGTGTGACCCTACAGATCAAAAACTGCCCTTTGAGATGTATGAGCGGTTTGTTGTATCATTGATACCGTCTAATTAGCCAGCACATTCATAGCATGTGCTGCCTGCATGGCAGTATCTGCTATTGCCTGTGCAACATGTTGCTCAAGGTTTTGCATCCCTTGTGCAGTTTTGGTCCTAGAGACCAGGGCATCCTCTGGGTTTTCCTAAACTACTACCTATGGCTTTATATTGGCGATCAAAATCTTTTGTTATTATGCTTCATAAGACATAGTGATAAATTCCATATATCAAGCTTGGGTGACTATCTCCACTATCCTATCGAAATCCTCCACACTATTATGGCCGTTCAACTCCATTAGCTCATGTCCTAGCATGATTCCACTCACAAACTAATCCTCTCACTGATTGTACTAGGGTGTAGTCAAGTTGGTGTTGCCTAGAAGTTTCTCGTGCTACCTCCCAAATTCTGGAAAAGCTGAATATAGTCTATAAACCAAAACTATGCCCCTAGGGCTTTCCCTTAGCCCTCTATTGCCTGCAATGAGAATGACAAAGTAGGGGAAGCTACTAATCAGTCAACCCCTATCTGCCGCCTAATTGCGGTGTTCCTTTCTGGAATGGGAGCATTGCCGTAGACCTGGGAGTACCACTGACAAGCTTGTAGCATGTGTCCACTTCTCCTGTGGACACACCCTCACAATCTCCTATATAATATCCCATATATTGTAGCCTAAGGTGGGCAACGGCCTCACCCTGTGACTGGCTTTGGGAGAGATCCGGACTTTGGGCCATAGCAAACTGGAGCTGTTTAGGCTCTGCCCATTGCCTTGCTTGATCTCCTCCCCCTCTGCCTAGCCAAGTCCCTAAGCTTGATGCAGAGTGGTCTGGTGGTGACCACCTCGGTATCTGCAATGGAAAACAACATCTGCAACACACTAAACTTGCTTCAACTCTGGTGCTTTGGCACCCTAATGGGTTGCGATTGGGTCATTGGTCTTTGCATGTTCAGCTACACCATGGGCGCTTGGTGCATGCTCTGAATCCGCTGCTGAATCCACTGCCAAATTTACAAATCTGGCAATCGCCCAGTACCGCCGATCCCCGAACACCAATCATCCAACAAAAAGCTCTTTACACTCAAAAAACAAATTCCCATAGGCACACAGCATAGCGATTCAGCACTTCTGTGGGTGCTGACCACTGCCTGGGGTAATGATTACTTCTAGTAATCCGCAACCCTTTCAGTTTGCGTAGTCACTTTAAGTTGTTGTGCCTCTTGCTCAGCTCCCGGCTCTGGGTTTTGCACTCCAAAACTAATTTGTTGTAGCTCGTCAGCTGCCACTGGTTTCCGGAGGCACTGGGGTCGCCCTGCCCTACAATTTGGCTATTGGAGGTCAGCCGGCTTCTCTACCTGATGGTGGGCGTATCTAGGGTAGTTGATTGCTTGGTCGCGTGGTGGGTCCAATGCTTGATGGGGATCGATCCACAGGGCCTGCTGTTGGTAAGAGGTGGTGGCTCAGCAAGGCTATGGGTCGCTGGCTCATGGGAGGCTAGAGAGTGGGCCATAACGGTTGCACGATTCATAGCAAGGGCACGTACTTATCGCATGCATGATGCCCGATTGTGGGTCCATCGTGGTCACATCATGACAAAACAACTCAAGTGCACGTTTAGGCACTATGTCATTGCCCCCCATTCACCCATGACCGACTTGTATCCCTCTAGACTCAAGAACTAGCGTTCTCCATCTACATCCCTAAGTATTATAATTTCAGGGGGCCATAACTTTGCCAATTCTCAACTAATTGGGGCGTTTCAAAAGCCTAGAGGTATTAAGAACGTTTAAATAAACCAACAAAAGAGTTAATTCATAGCAATTACTAATTGCCACTCCAAAAAATGCCAATTTAGCCTAACCCAAAGCAGCCATGTCACACGCTCGGTCCGCACTCAATCACTTCTAGGTATAGGAAGTAAGGTCATAAATAGATGTAATATAGGATAAGCATAAACCAATTAGTGTTCACAGGAAATGCCCCCAGTTACCAATCATTGTTTCCATGTTCATCATGCTTTCATCATCGTGTTCACCATGACTAGTCTTATTATATTTGACACTATTCCCTTTATAATTACCCACTATAATTTCCTCACCCTCACATGATTCCTTGCGGTAAAAAATCATTCAATGAAATACATTGTTTGATTAGATTGTATCCTTGTATGACTGAATCATGTCTTGTTGCCTAACCCGAAGTTTCTCCTTGTTGTGTAAACTACTAGAAGGTAGCCGGTTTACTCAAGTTATATACTGGGAAATGATAATAGATATGAGATTGTACCTAAATAGAATAGAGGAGTCTGTTAGCTTTCCATAGGTTTTTGAATCATCCCAAACCGGTTAGCGGCAGTGGAGTTATAGCTTATAAAAGTTCTAGTACTTAAGATTGGGCCTCTACCGTACTCGGGGATGAGATACTATCAATACGATATATTCAATATACTGTTCTGTTGATTGTGTACCGCTGCGTGTAGGGGTCATGTGACTAACCCTGCACGCCAGCCTGTAATTCCTTCGTGCCCACTCTCGCCTCCTAGCGGCTATACCCGCAGACCGCAAGGCGCCGCGCGCACCCACTGTGCATACGGCCGCCCCGTGCCCGGCCAATCCGTAGGCCTGGGCCCACACTGTGCATCCAAAGAGATGAGCGCCCCACAAAGTCCACCGGCCATCCAGCGAAGGGGGCCTCACGGCCCCATCGGGTGCCTCGGCGGGCGCATCGCCCGTGAACCAACTAAAAACCATGCCACTCCTTTAGCACTTGCAATTCCCAAAATATATTTGTTATGGAGTGAAACAATCCTCTTGTACCCTTCCACCATGGCTCAAAACTTGTCCTTCAAGATCTCGACCTTCATGTTCCACAACTGCATTTGGTCTCTTGCCTTAGAAGTTAGCTAGTTACATTGCTCCCTTGTCCTCTTGTCACCTTCATATACTGCTGGCATGTGTGCTCATATAACTATCTCCACATGGCCCATGTACTACTCTATAACTAGTTTGGTGATCCAAATGCAACAGTTAAAAGTTTCCTTACTCTTCTATGTTGAGAAGAGAGGCATGTCATTGTAGACCTCCATTGCTTGCCCAACTATGTTAGCAAAATATTTGCACTTAAGATAGTGGAACAATATATGATTGAACCATTCCACGAATCCAATGGATGCATGGTGATAGGGGCAAGTACTCTTGCATCACTCCCTCTTGCACACACTACTTCTTTAACTCCTTCAATTGTGTTGACTTGCTTATATCAGAACACAAGACTGAAGGTGTCCCTTGCATTTGCATACAATTTTTTAGCCCCTCACAATGCCTGCCTCTCCCACATGTGCCATTGTCATTGCCCGCACCCCTGCCCGTCTAGTCAACATATCCACTATGACAAGAACAAATCGCTTTTCCCCTACTTTTCTCTTAGGAAAATGCCCCATGGAATCCAAGCCAACGACCGGGTCTTGGCCAGGTTTTTTTGGCAAGTGCCAACTGTCAAATGGGTTGGATGTTTGTAGTTGATGAAATAGTTGGTACTCCTTGCACAGCCACACCTTGTCCATCACCCAGTGCCATATTGGGTGCGGACTCATTTGGCAAAAATGAAGATATGTTTTTCTCACTCCAAAATACCCTATATGGGCTTGCCTCCATTACGCCTAAGGAATGACCACAAAGCATCCTTCCACTTCGTGAACATAAGATGGTCTAGAAAGGTGGCACATAGGTGGCAAGCTGGGCATAAAGTGCACATAAGGTGGCACATATTGGCAAGCTGAGCCTTCTGAAGCATTAAGTCTAAACCCACCTCACAAGATATCATAGAGTGAAGAGTACCCAAGTTTGAGGGAGAACAATAGTTACATCATTACATTGCATGTTGTTACATGTTGATGCACCCTCATTAAAACTCCTCTCTAAATCTAGAAGGGTTATACAGGTGAACACCAATTTGGAACAAATGCTCAAGAATTCCTTATCGGGATGTGCCAATCCACATTGCTAGAGGGGTCTAAACTATACCCAAAGACAAATAAAGATATCAACTGCTCTATTTACCCCCAGGTTGCTATCAATCTTCCCAGCCCTGACCACATCCCCGAACTCCAACACAGCCTTGCCTCAACCTCTCATCTGCGTCAAGTAGGCTTGGTGTTGCTGCTCATTATACCTAAGCCTACTCTACGTGACCTAATCTAGCATATCTCTTGGTGACTTGTATTCAAATCTTTGAGCAGGATGAAGTTAAGCAAGTTGTCAGCAAGGTGAAACAGGTCTTGATAGTGAAATGGATCCCTCACTTCCTCACAACCGTGAGTGTGCACCATGTGCAAAATGGAGATGTTTCAAACTAAATACTTTAGAAAGATGGTATTCCCCCCCACTGTGACATCCTTGTAAGAAGCTCATTGGGAGGGATGGAGAAGAAGGCATGGGTCAGGGCAATGCAAAGGGAGGGCAGCTAGTGGCCAAATTCTCTTTATTAGCATCATGCTCTTGTCCAGGGAGGAATGGGCTTGATCGGGTATATTCATCCTCCACATGGATGAGGGATGCAACAATCCAGTCATAGTCACAGCTCTGGGTGGTGTGCAGTGTTATAAGTTGCAGAGCCAGTGCTTAGCATCACGCAACACCCATCAAATCACATTGTCAATAGCAGAGGAATAAGGCCTGCTTTGCAATGTTAGAGTTGATGTGGCAGTGCTCCTCAGGGGTGAGTTTAGAGGCATTGCCTTCGTGAGCACTAGAGAAAGGGTGAGACTGACTTAGCTTGGATTGGAATTTGCATTTCAATCTATAGGAAACTTTAACTCATCTTTTGCCAAGTTGTGGCATATGCCCACATAGCCTCTTGACCAGTCGGGGGGCTAGAGTGGTGCAAGTTTGAGCAAGTTGCTCGAGGTGCAAGAGGCTCCACTGCATGAAGGCCACTTGGAACCATCCTCCTTATAGGCAGTTGCTAATGGTATATATCCATGTATGGTGTGATTAGATTGGATTGTGGTATAAGCCATGCTAGATACTAATCTTTGTAGTATTCTATTGGGTACCCCGTATCTTCAGTTTGGCCGGTCTTCTTTCATGGTGTATCTCTACAGCCAAGGACACCCACACTTTGTGGCAGGGAGAAATCATATGATGTGGCTAGATTAGATGAGCTTCTTTAAGGAGGATGTATTTGATGATCAAATGGGACCTATGAGGTGTCTCAAAGACAATGATTGAATGTGGTTATTGGTTAGTAGAACAATGCATTTGATTATTGTATAATTGTATTATGCATTAATGAAGTGACTGCCTGGGAGTCAATTGACTCCCCATTCTGATTGCCCACATGTGTAGGGGTGCAAACCCTCACCATGAATTGAGACACTATTGGAGGGTTGCTGCAAGAGAAATTCCACAACAATGATATTATTGTTATTGTCAAGAGGGAGTGTGTTGGGAACTTGTGCCTACTATGTGTTGGAGATAACAACCTCATGGAGTAGTTGGGACTCTGGAGGAGGCCCGCCCCCTAGTGGTCCCTCATAGTGGATGATAGAGTGGGTTAGGACAAGTGGTAGTGATTGGTAGTTGGCCGGGACACCCCTGACCTGAATCCCCGCTCCCCACCCCACCCCACCCCACCCCATTGCCCACTCCCATTCCCCACCATGACGTTTGCCTGGGCGCTTGGCAGCAAGTGCCAGGGTGGCCGTGGAGGCAAGCAAGGCAAAAAGAATGAATATGCTGCCAACGACCATGGTGAAGAGAAGTGAAATGAATATTCCACAAAAGGCTTTTAGTCAGCAAGCCGTCCACGATCATGCCTAACCAGCGTGGATCTTAACTAATCAAGCAAAAGCACATGCGTTTTGAGGCCTGGCACAATTGCATAGCAAGCACACTATTTTGCTAAATCAAGGAGGCCGTGGGACTCTTCACATCCTTTCGTCATGTAAAACATACACAAAGGCACTTTTCAGGTTATGTGAATTGTAGCACGCACTCCCAGTGTTTGTGCAAATGGCAACACTATAAGAGCAACCCCCTGCTGCATACCTGCTAGGTGATAGCTTAGCACCACCCTATCAGCTTGTTGGCCTCTTGACCACATGTCACCATCCCTGGGGGCAAAGGGGTTGGGCTTTGTGTGGCCATTTTGATGGGAACATACCCTAGTGGTCGTCACTTTATTATTGGTGAATCTAACACATGTATTCTTTGGGGGGTCGGCTTCCTCTCCCCATCACGTTCACTCACTTGGTAACAACAGTACATTGGTTCACTTCCAATCTTTAACCAATGAGCATGGAGGTCTCCTTGGGTACAGCTGGTACCACTTGTTTTGTTGAATACTTTGATGGAATACCCTGCCAATCCTGCTCTCAACACTGGCACTTCCAAAACCACCCAGACCCTCCCTTGCTCAGGCTGAGCAGTCTAACCTTTCTCCCCTGTGCTAGTTGATATTAGGAATCAGGTATGCTGCCCCTTTCTGTTTGTGAATACTTCCTCCGTCCAGAATTTTAATTGTCCTCTATTTAAAAGATAAACTATATTACAAGAACAATATTAAAATCACAAAAAGCGTTCAAAATTGGAAGGATTGGGTACCAAAACACTTAACTACCAGTTTTCAAAAAAAAACTTAGTCCTGACCCCTCTAAGCAGCCCCCCAAAATACCTTGCCTTGTCCAAAAAATGTGTGGTCATATTCCACGTCCATGGGAGATCCCCGTGGATTTGTGCCCTTCCTATTCTGGCATGTGGCACAGGGAAGTCATTGGCCCTGTCATGGGGAAGTGTGGTATCAAACAAGTGAAGGAGTGCTTACCAAACACGCTCAAGTGTGTTGGGATCATGATGGTGGAAGGCCGTTGTCATGGAGTTGACGTTGTCCTGCAAATTTCCTCCCTCCTTGATTTGCGATCCA
The DNA here is from genome assembly GCA_905146915.1 of Ostreobium quekettii. NCBI lineage: Eukaryota > Viridiplantae > Chlorophyta > Ulvophyceae > Bryopsidales > Ostreobiaceae > Ostreobium > Ostreobium quekettii. Next base: position 91,920 of record CAJHUC010000505.1, on the reverse strand, counting down.
TGGACTTGCAACGAATGAAAAAGTCCAAGGTCCAAGATGCTAAAGTCTGGACTTTGTGCTGGCTTCTGCTCCACAATTACATTGTAGCCTTGCTTAGAGCATTCTGCCTCGATCGATGCTTGAATCGACGATATTGTGTGCGGCTTTGCCCTATCAATTTGGACAACAACATGCTTCTTCAAGTGCTTATAAGCATCTCTGATGGCAAGGAAGACTTTTTCTACCATCATGTCTCTCCAAGCATCCCCATCCGCTGAAACCAACTTCAATTCTGCCTCTCCGGCAGAGGCCTATGCTTGCTTGAACGCACCGCCAAACCCTCCCTCACGAATGGCCAGATCCTAATCAATCCACTTGGTCCTGTTTAGCCACTTGTGGGGCCGCCCTACAGTAGTTAAGAATATTGCTTTCCTTATGAAAGCTTTTCTCTATGCTTTTGGAGCACTGGGACGCCCATCCTCTGGCAGAATCCACACTTATTGGGTATCTTTTATCATATTGAACCACTTTTCATCGATGTGGATCGTGTTTGCAAAATCGAAAAATTCCCACTTCCAACCAACTTTTTGTATGTGGCCCACGATCCAGTGCAGCCTAGCATGTCTCTGCTCCTGTGTGAGACATGGCTTGATCCAGCTGCCTATCCTTCTTGCACCCATTCCCTTGAAGCTTGCAAAAATTGTCAATTTTGGCAAATCTGTCTTGGTAGCCAATTCCCAAATCGTTCGCCACCTAACCAAAGATATTGCCAACACCTTCGATCGCACCTTGTTGGCAACACTGGACCACCTCCCTCAGTTGCCTTAATAGCAGCGATAGAGGTTGAAAACTCCTCGCCCAAAAATTTGGGACCTTAAGGCAACTCCGATTCACCGGATCGTCCTCGAATTGCAGCCGTAAGCCGCGGCGAGTTTGGGAATCAAACCTGCCAAAACTCGTTTTTTATCGCCCTGCCTCTTCATCAGGACTGCCCATACCTTCAGTCTAAACGGTGTTGAAAGTTCTGCATAGGCGGCTTTGTTTTGCCGCCGGGAAGGCGTGCCCCTGACCATCGCGAAAAAAAGCTATTTTGGTGACTCATTGAGAATGGGTGTTTTTTTGGCTTGAGACCCCTTGCTACAAAGTACTGCCAAGTTTTCAATACTTAATGGATCAAATTGAAACTTTGACTGTATACTCCCAAAACATAAGCACAACTTTGAAGAAATTTCATTGGAAATTGAAGCTTCTGTGATAGAGAAGTATGGTGCCAAAGTCATAGAGGAGAATTAATTCCGTATGGAGGAAGTATATTTTCGATCCATATTTGTCCCTAGTACCTATGCTATGTTTGTCGCTTATTGTGCATACATAGTTTTCTAGCACGCTTGCATTTAGACTTCAACATTGACTCTCATCAAATGTGGCTGAACGCCTCACCAACATATTCTACAATTAATGTCAATATCAGTAATGCACCTGACACCCCGAGGTTAGTCCACAAATGCGCTGACCCCACTATTTACTACAAGTACAACCGCTGCCTATTACACTTATAATGTTCTCTCCAGCCTGTACTTACTGGCCTTATATCCAGCCCGTTGTGTGAAGAGACCACCACTGCCGCTCCGCTTCTGGTACTTTAACTTCCTTCTCCCCCCCTTCCCCCCTTTTCTGCCTTTGCTCTTACTAGCAGCTGTGAACCTGTGCAGGTTCATTGCGCCTTGGCACCAAAATCGACTTTTTCGACATTGCTAAAATGATTAGCTGATTAACCATTCATCAATGACATCATGGATGACGATTAATTTGGGACGGAGGAAGCATTTAAATGGTTACATCAGCTGATCATTTTCGCAAGGGACCTGAATTAAATATAATTGGTAATGACAAATTGAATAACAAAACTAACAAAAACACATAAATATGTCGCATTGACTTTAATTGACTAATTAATTATTTAGTATAACATAAAACATAATGTACATTATGAGTCCACCAAAAAGTTTAATTGATTCAGCTTTTATTACACTACTATTATTAAGCTTTCAATGTTTTCCTAAACACTCATTTGTGTGCACTCTTCCACAAATTTTCAATACCCATGTTACCAAGTCTGACTTGTATAATGTACACACAAGCACATTATATGGATAAAAAAGTAGCAACTGTCAGCAATAGGAACATGGTTTTGCATATCCATTGTGCTCGAAATTGGTTCTTTTGCATTTATCCACCTAAGCCAAAATGCATATTGGTGTATTCACCAATGTGATATGAATGAGAAGGTTTGGGCCAGGTGCACTTTCTGAAATAGTAGTGGGCAAGGCCACCACTTCACAAATATTATGGCAAATTAATTCTAATTTATGTGCACACCATTCAGGGAATGTGCCCTTGAGCTGGATGGCCCAGCATCTGAGGAAGCAGAAGCTGTGTATGACTACCAATCTCATGGATCAGAAAGCAGCATACAGTTTTCCACTTTGCCTTGTGGTGGTTTTGGTGCTTACCAGGACAAGGAGTACACAAGCACAGTGCAACAATGGAAGCTATGATGCAACATGTGTTTGCCTTGATGATGAGGATGGAACCTGTGGAGCAAGCGCAAGATTTTTTGAAGAACAGGCATGCAATTGCAGTGGAGGAGTTTCTGTGAAGCTCACCACAATTATGGGTGGCTTGCATGTGGATGGGATGTATCAAGTAAATACATCAGTCTATCTATCGGGCATCAAAATTACTTCCATGGAGCCATTCTTTGAATCTTTGATGGGAATAAGGAGCCATACGATTGTGTTGAAGAATACATCTGTGCGGTCATTCCAACCATTGGAAAAATCTTCCACCGTTGGAGGCCTTGTTATTGTTGCAAACAAGAAGTTGACCAACCTCATTGGCATCAACAATCTTGCACATGTGAGGGGCGATTTCATTATGTGGGGAAATGATGCTTTTGACCTTCAAGCCAATGATTTTGGAAACTTGACCAGGGTAGATGGCAGGTTGGATTACTCCTGGAATCCTACACTAAAGAGACTTGGTAACCATGGGCGTCTAACTGAAGTGGGTGCTTTTTCCATTCAGGGAAATACAGCACTTGTGAATATAAGTGGGTTCGACAGTCTCTCCAGGGTTAATGGGAGTTTTGGCATTTCTGACAATGATGTTCTTATGAGCATTAATGGGTTTGACAACCTTTCGATGGTGAAAGGGACTTTCTTAATCAGCCACAATGATGCCCTCCAGAGTATTGTTGGGTTTGACACCCTTTCCTTGGTGAATGGATCTTTTGTCATTGACTACAATTCTGCCCTGGTTTGCATATCTGACTTCAAAACATTGGAAAATGTGTTTGGATCTTTCTCAATTGAGGGCAGTGGGGGCATTGAGGACATCAATGGATTCAATATTCTCATGAGTGTGGGCAACAATTTGTCCATCAGTTTCCACAAAGCCCTTGCAGACATCAAAGGCTTGAAAAGCCTAAGCACTGTTCATGGCAGTGTGTATATTCACTCAAATGATGTTCTTGGGGATATCAGTGGCCTGGAGAATCTAACTGAAGTGGGTGGAAATCTAATGATTCAGAAAAATAGTGTTGTGCTGGATGCATGTGGTAATAGAAACAGATCTTCAGGATTACCAGATGCCAATGGCAGTGAGGCTTATATCCCAAGAGCCAACTTGAGCACCAGCATTGGTGAAATTGGCCTGTTTTCTGTCAGAATCACAGGCCTCAATAATCTCAGACTGGTGAAGGGAAGTGTCCATATCTCTGACAACCAAGCCATGGAGGTGATCAGTGGACTACAGAATCTTTCTGTTGTCGGTGGGGATCTGCAGATCAGATCGAATGCCAAACTCACAAGTGTGTCTGGATTTGAAAGTCTTGTCGCTGTGAATGGGAATTTTCTTCTTGCTTCCAATGCATTGTTAGTTAACGCCAGTGGTATGAGTGAGCTGGAAAATGTGAGTGGGAGTGTGCAGATAAAAGGGAATGATCAACTTGCAGATGTAAACTGGCTGGAAAGACTTGAAACTGTGGATGGCAATTTGGAGATTCATTCAAATTCTGGGTTTGTGAATACCAGTGGACTCAAAAGGCTCAAAATGGTTGGTAAGGACCTGTCTATTACCATCAATGCCAACTCTGCTGCAACTAGTTTGGGCTTTCCTGCAATTGGCCATCTTGTCACAGTGGGAGGAGATGTCAACATATCTGGTTTTCACCTGAATGGCAATGAACTGAGGGTGCTTCAGGAAGTGGGGGGTGGCCTTGATATTGTGGAGAATGTATTTGTTGGTAGTGGAAGTACATATTTTCCAGAAATCAGAAAAGTCAATGGGAGTTTGAGACTGGCTTCCAACTTGATCCAAGATAGCACAGGGATTGATGGTGCCCTCAAAATTTTGGTGGGATTGGAACATGTTTGTTATGGCCAAAATGAGGGCTCATGCAGTTTTGTGATCAACAACAACACTGGTTATTGGCAAGTTCACAGCTTTTCTAAACTGCATACTATTAGGGGAAGTTTAGAAATCACAAGTAACAATGGTCTACAATCAATTGGGAATTTCTCCAGGCTGAGGCAAATTGCACCAACGAGAAATGCAGGGGATATTCCTGCAGATTTGTTCAATACCTCTGGAGGACTTGTTATTGCCCACAATCCAGACTTGACATCAGTGGGAGGTTTTGATGTTTTGGAGGAAATTGATGGGTATCTTGCTATTGTGCATAACACTCAGCTCAGGTCCATCCATTTGGCAGAGCTGGACACTGTGGCATCATACACAAGCATTGAGTTTAACAAGGATGGTTTCCCAAGTTGGGTTTCAGGTCCACTGCCATCTGCCGGGGATGACTGCCGTCTTTGGCACAATGAAGTGCCGTATGTGAACTCAAAATCAAATGATGGAATAAGGTTCATCACCAAGCTTGTGTCCAATGCTTGCAAGGTTGAAAAATTGGTTCCCACTCTGGTGGGTTCAGGTATTTTGATTCTGATGGCAGTCATAGCATTGATGCTGTTTCGCTATGTGCTCCTTAATGTCTATAACCCCTATAGGCAAAGGACTAGTTTGGAAAGGGTCAAGAGCTTGTTTGCTGCACATCTGCTTGCACTAGGTGATTTCCTCTCAGATGTGGGGTTCATTGTCACAGCTTTTATCTTGTGGGAAATCAAGGGTGAAAGCATCCAAGACCCCATCTTTGTGATTGGCATCTTGAGTGCTGTGGTTGTGGTTGTGTCTCAACTCTACACAGTCATTGACACGTTTGTGGTACTGATGAGCGAGCGCGTGGGGTATGATGTTGGTCTGCATGATGTTGATGGCAAATGTTTGACACTTCTAGAGTACCTGAAAGCCCAAGAGCACACAAGCATAGCTGATTGGATGGTTCTTTTTCCTGGTCTTCTTTTTCTTGATGCTGAGGTCATCAAGCATCTACCATGGGGTGCACAGCTGACCACTGATGAAAACATGTGTGCGTTTGAAGGTTTCCCTCACAGTAAGCTTGCCAGAGTGCCTTTTATTGCTGGGTTGTTGGAGGACTTGCCTCAGATTGTGCTCCAAATTGCATTCATTGTGGTCATTGAGGACAGCGATGGGTGGGTCATTACTGGCACCATGGCATCATTGACATTGTCAATTGCTGACGCCATGGTCAAATTTGGATTTCCTTTGATGATTTCCATTTTTGCTCCGAACGATTCACACCTCACACGTACTGATGCATTTGCACGTACGAGAAGTCGGTAGTGATCACAAGAGATGCAAAATAGTCCATGGCTGTTATGTGCTTGGGTCAAAATCTTTGGCAGAACTGTTGGTCAAACATACAAGGGATATGAGGAGAGACATCTGCATTGGATATGTAAGCCAGAATGTATGTGCTCTGGGGATATTGAGTTGGGTTTGTTGTTGGGTTGTTGTAGCAGTGTTGAGATTTGCTTACGGGTTCAGTTGGTGGTGGCTTTTGTGCAGTTCAATATTCAATTTTTTGAACATTGCAAAGAAATTAATTTACTGGCATGTGCTAAACTTTAAAGCATTCAAACGTCTTTTCCTTGAAGGTCACAATAATATCATGGTTGCCTCCATGGAAATCAGTAAAAGGATTTAAACAACATGTACTTCCTCTGGCAAGAATTGTACTTTGTTTTCCATTTGGAAGGCATAATTTACATGTTTAAGTTATTGTTATTTTCTCAGATTTCCTAGAAAGCCAACAGTGATTGATTCTACTGAAATGCTTTAATTTCTACAGATAATGGATATCTATTGAACAAATGGCATCAAAACTTGCTCGAGGTAGGCAGATGGGAAATTCTCAGGGTCCACGCAAGGGGCCAGCCATATGTATATTGGATGCCAAATGATAAATACGGCGTTTTACCCAGCCCCTTTGCACTTGATGTGCACTTCCTCAAAGAGATACTACACATGGCAGGTAACCAAGCAGACAACACCAATTACAACAAGGTGCTAGCAGAACGACCTTAAAGCCGACCATGATGTGCGTGCAGTTATTCCCCTTAAGTGATACAATCCCCATTATTGCCTCCATCACGTCTCATACAATACATATGTATGCTGATGTTCCAAAAGAAACCCCATTACATTCCTTCCCACCCACTACAGAGAGCACTCACTACCCCTGAATCAAACTCCCACAATACCTGTGTGCCATTCTGCAGATTCTTCCTAGTTCCCGTTTGCGCCTCAACCCCTTATACTTTGCCAGAAACTCCCACCTGATGTCACATCTATATCTGCAATCTTGCTTCTCAAAAATCTGTTTCACCTCAAAATTCCTCGCAGCTGCCTGCAATCATGGGCAGTCAGTGAAGCTCCCCAAGTTGCAGAAATTGTCCCTTTAAATGCCCAATTACGGTGGGGTGCTTAACAGGGGTTAGCCCTGGCTCATTGGGGCTGTGCAAGATCCCCATAAATACCCTCATCTTGTTACTTTACCTTATCCCATAATTGCATAAAATGTCATATCTTTTGAACATATTCAACCTGTAAGGTAGTAGAGAGGTATAGACTACAACAAGTTCCCTCAATGGCTAGCATTGTAATGGCTAGCACATGCCCACGAGCAGGGTCAACTTTGTAAAAAATACAACTAAAGAAGAGGTCAGCTTGAAGAGATATTCACACACAATTTAACGTGAGGGGGCTCAAAAATAGTACATCATCTTGCACGCAATTTTGCTCAGTTTATGCCTCATACGTTCACAGTGATCCCTCCACCACACCAGTAGCATCTGCTAACCCTGCTCAGGCACTTCGAGTAAAACTTATAAAAAAGCTAATGGGAAGTCCACTTCCTTACTTTGCACCTCAATGTTCGCACGCATGTCCCGGCTGCCCCCCTTGCTTCTCATGGGTACCACGCCCACGCTGTCATGAGGCAGGCCGCCCGCCCATGGAGGGGCGTGCGCAAGCTCCTTGCGCAACGACCACCCCAACCTCGCGTCCTCCAGGCGCGCCTACCCACCAAAGCCACACCGCAATGACTTTAATGCGGAGCACCTTGTAAAAAATGATTGTAATACATTGTTCAGATGTGTTCCTACTTGAAGACGCTACGTTACCACTCACGAGAGAAAAAAGATCAAATAGCACTTTTTGCGAACACAAATATACGCATTTCATCAGTGTTCTGCATGTTCAAAACACGAAAATAACCCAGACCCGTAAACTTTGTACACGTCTGAACACGTGTTGTTTGGCCCTTTTTTCCCTAGTGACTGAGACCTGTATTTGTCTTTGCAAAGTTAAGTTGTGCTACACCTCTACGGCCCAGATCATCCACTTCCCATGTGCCATCAGCCAAGTCGTTGTAACTTCCCTCTCCACAGCCCGTGATGCTCCCGCAAGCAGGCTGTGAGCCGAGGTGCCAATGCCGCAGGCTCCCCAAGCCCAGCGTAGTAAGGGTCCACCAGACAACCAAGTGCATGTCACATATAACTTTCTTGCCACAAATTCGCTGTCAGCAAAAGCCCCGATCCAAACGCTCTGATCCCTCTTCTGGAAAAACGGGCTTGTGGCAGTCTGAAAACGCATAATGAACAGGTGGCAGGCCACGACTCCTCGAAACCAGATCCCCGATGAGATGTGACCGTCCTGGTCAGTCTGCGTTCCCCTACCATCCGGGTCCTTGCCGCGAGCCACGACGATGCTGATGAGCGCATCCACCCTGTCACCACACAGTCACACGTCAGCAACAAATAGTTGGTGCAGCTTCTATTTTCGTAACATTCCTAAGCAGCCCAATACGAGTATGGCGGCGTCTCTGGCATATTCGGCCTGCACCTCTCTATCAACGTAGCGCAGAGCAGCTACCAAGAGCCAGTGGGGGTGCACCACCTTTGGAGACTTCCGCACTCGAACCTTAGCATCGACCACCAGGTATGGCAAAACATTGTGCAAAGCACGGCTGGAACATAAGATACCTTTCCTCGGGCCATCTACGCATTTCCGGAATGGTAGAAATGAATTTTTCCAGTGCAAACTTCCCCAAACACCTGCTGAATGAATGCAGAGCAACATAAGCTCAGGTGGAATCGCTGCCGATGGTCTGGCCAGGAAGTAGTCCGTGCCCATCCCAAGCTCCTGCCTCCACAAGCGCTCAAATTTTGTCAGCCCGGCCCTGTACGTGACTGGCGTGAAATTCTTCAAAAAGGTAGCCTGCCCTGTCACTGGCTTCCTTGCCAGCTCGAGCGCCCTCAGGTTAATTGGCATGCCAAAATGCCGAAGCGCGCATGAGGGCAAGTGAAGATGCCTCCGATAAAAAGCCGTGACGGGCAAACCCAGACACTCCTAATGGTGTAGTCTGTTACAGCTCCTACACCACAAGGCATTCACTGCCCGAGCAAACGTCCACATCTGACGCAGAAACCCATGGAGCCTGCCCATCTTCGCCTCACCCACAGTTGTCACACCCACTTCGATTGCTCCTGCATGCGGCCAAAGCTGCACACCCCAATCCCGCTCGCCAGCCTAGCTTGAGGTAGCTGAACCACCAGAACCGGCCAACGAGCGGGGAGTGCGTCAGTGGGGCATGACGGGGAGAAAACTAGGGGAGCACAAACGGGGTACAAATTAAACATGCGGAAGACCAGGTGGCGGCGCCGGAAAAACGCTTAAGCCAGCCGGTGGCTTTTCAATCAAGCAAACCACTCTAATTGTGGTCCCAAGGGGCCGCGGGTCTACAGCGACCCCAAGGGTCGCTGTAGACCCGAGGCTTGATATGAATGAGGTCCAACGCTGGAGGGGTGCCCGGGTTAAAAGGGTCATATGGAATGTCAAAGACATTTCGTAGAAATGGCAGCCCCCCAAAGCATGCACGGCCCCATAGCAGAGCTTCCCACAAAGCTTTTCCAGCCACTTATGAGAAACGAGGCCCATGGGCTGACTGTGACGGAGGAACTCGAAGAACGTAGCATGGTAAGTCCAGAAATAAAGTACCCTTGCAGCTTCGATGTTTCACAAAACGGTTGCCCCCAAAAGAAATTATCCCTTTTCTCATTTGTCAGCAATGCAGCACTTCTATTTGTGGTCTGACAGCATCCTGATGCTTTCGTGGCCATGCACATCCGTCACACAGCTTTTCCAGCATAGCCTGCTGGATGGTCAAGAAAGAAGAGGCTGGGTATCCCAGTATCCTTAGATTGAGCTCCACGAACTGGAAACCAAACGTTCCTCGAAAAAGCTAGATACATCAGAATGCCCCCTCGAGTAGTGTAGTGCATGCTGTTATCTCCTGCCGGCGCGCACACTAATGGCGTATTACGCTGCTCATATGCAGTCGAGCAATATAATTTCAAGAATTTATTACCCCCTATCGCGACAACTCCGAGGTGGCAATGCAAGAAAATATTAAGTATACGACAAATTACTGGATACATATCTGAAATTTACATCAGATTAAATGTAATGCAATCCGACGCATAGAATTGAATTGTCTCGACATCGACACGGCTATTGAATTTATGGGGTCCGGCGTTGTCACGTATTATAATTGCAATAATTTGTTGAATTTATTGTAATTGATGCCTGTTTCATGATCGCTGTTCCCACCCGCGGTTCCGGTTTCACACGGTACGATAAAGAATGCATTCAAAACTGAAACATTTACCGACACGCAATCAGATATGCATATGGGGATTACTTGCGTTCATTATTTAGTAAAACATTTACCTATGAAAATGATAAAGAATCTGCTGTCGTGTGGCAATTCGTCCGACCAAGTCATTACCGGCTTGGAAGGTCTTCATTGGTGACTACCAGCAAACTTTCATTCGACTGCACGGGGTAAATATTCCTCAAATCACTCAAATGAACAAGTTGTAACAAGTTACCCCGTCTCGCGCTTAGAAGCAAATGTCGCTGGAACCCAACGCAACAATGCATTGCTGTGGCATTTGTCAACCACAATTGTTCGTCCCATGTGTTGTGTCGCATCACCCGACAACGACTTTCCGTGTTTCCCTGTCAATAATTGCGTTTTGACCTCCAATGCACGATGTGCATCCACACGGCGGCGTAGTATGTATGGGATAGCTCTTATTTCTCCAAAATGCATCTTGAAAGTACTCTGCTTACATATGCGCTTCCATGGACATTCGCGCACTACTCCTGCACACAATAGTGATCGTTGCCTTGTTCTGCGTCATGAAAGACAAGCCGTTGTGAGCAAGTAACTTGACAATTGCCAGGTGGCCTTCAGCAACTGCGTAATGGAACAATTATTTCCATCCTGGGCGTACCTACAGGAACATCGTGGTTAATCAGCAATACAGCATGAACTGTTTTTGGTACCAGATGAAATCCGTAAGCTTACGAGGCAGCCGTAATGCTATTACTGAATTTGCTATGCTGTAGGTCATGTTGCAATTCCTCTTTCCGCTTGAAGAGCAAGAAAGGAAACACAGAGTTAAGCACGACACAGCAGAGATAACAATATCGTTTTGCCTGTATCGAGGGTATCGTCGCCATTTTTGTGATTTTTTAATTTGGCGTTGGTGTTGCCATCATTCAACACATGTACCTGGTAACGCGGTATGATGTATGCGTGACGCAGCACACGACATCAATTCCACGCTAAGCAGCCATGTGATCGGAAGCAAGTTGAAAACATACTGATATTGGATGCCTTTATTTGCATCACGGCATAATTCAGCAGTTCTTTGCGGTTTTCACGAAGTAATCGTTTCACAAAATATAATTATGCTATGGATCATGCCTCACAGAATATAAATTGGGTGCAATATTCCGCCTTGGAACGTCCAACGAAAATGCGCCCCCTTGGGTGTGGTTCTGTGCAATGCACCACAGAGTATCGGAAGGTCGTATCGCTGGGTGAAGAGATATTGTTAGCGGAGTTCTGCGGGCCACATTCAACAGGACGCGTACACTGGTATGGGCGAACTTGGCCTGCGGTGGGTTCAACACTATGCACCGCTGCCACAGCTCACATGCCATTCATTAGCCCCCAAACGCTGCTGCAAATAACTTCCCTCGACCGACACCACCCCTTGACTGAAGGATATGCGAGGTCCGAAAATTTCGTTGCCACAAAACTGCAGTACGACCCAGTTGTCGTAACATGCAGTAGGTTGCGTCAAACCTCCGTTCGAGCAGGCTGTCGCTTTGCCGCCCATTGCTACTTGCCCCTGCTCAGGGCGCATTGATTCTCAGGCGCTCTGCAAGCTTGCTCCATGCATCTGTATCACAATATTGGTTTACCGTTATTGAATAGTCTTGATATTTGCTCGACATGCTGGTCAAGGCCACGTCAATCTGCCAACACCATTGGTATTAAGCTGTCCCGCAATGTCTCCACTGCCACGGCGATCAAATAGCCTGGCATCGCTCGTCCTAAATATCTCGGCATCACTGCATATGTTGAACTGCTCACACAAGCAGACTTCGCTCACTGCACATGAAGGGGCTGATTCATCCCACGCTCTGTTGACCCAATATCTGTTGCTTTGCCTTTCTGCATGATGCAACGCCAGCGGTTCCTCATCATTTGGCTGTGTTAACTTAGTTTTGACCGAATTTATTTGAGTTTTTTTGTTTTTCTTTTTCTTTTTTTTAATTTGATGTAATTTGCACCAGAACTGCCTGGGCGCCTTCAAATCAGTGGCAGGTGCGCCGTGGAGGTCGGCGGTACAGGCCGTTCATTAATGGCATATGTGGTGCGGACCCGATGCCATAAGTTTCCATTGACATTAATGGCGTCAGAAGAACTTACTGATGGCAAACTTAGTAATAAGCTTATTGATCAGCTCATTTTATCGTTGGAACAGCAAAATACAGCGTAACTAACTGCACAGTGCGGTGGCAGCACACACCCAATGGCATTGGATGGCGGGCGTGGCAGCACTCCGAGGCATGTTTTCACATGCTCCAATTGGCATTGGACAGTATGTCCAACATTGGGGTTGGCATGTCTGCCCAGTGCACCTCTGGCAAATGGGCAAAGGGCAGGCCCTTTGGTGTGTATAATATAAGCACAATGAGGCCACCTCACATGTTTTTATGGGGGGCCTCACGTCCAGACGTAGTGCGCTCTGTTGATGGGCTGGAAGCCAGCAAGGGTTGGGGATACGCACCCTTGACGCACATGTGGGCACACTTTATGGCAACAACATGTGTGAGATCGTCATGGCCACACGCTATTGTGCCCAGTGGAGAGGCAAGAAAACGCAGTGGAGGCATGGAGAAGGCACTGGAAGAGAGGGGAGCCACGGGGAAAGCATGGGAAAAGAGCGAACAACCGTTTGGGTCAGCAATTGGGGCTCAATCAATGATCAAATTGGCGATTGAGACCTAATTTTAGGAGGGGGAGATGAAGAGGCACAAGGGAGGCATGGGAAAGGCCAAGGAGATGTGTTTAAAGGCGCCAGTGAGCTGCAGCGAGGCAGGGAGGCGTGTGAGTGGCGCCCCCACCCCCAAACCCCAATCCCATCCCGCTTCGCTGAATTTGGGGTTCAACGGGTCAACGGGTGAGGCGTGGGCCCCGCTCCCTGCCCCTGACCACCTTGATTGGGAACCGTTAGTGGCGGCAATCGGCGGGCAAGAGGCACCACGCCCACGAGCGTGGGGGCCCATTCAAAGCATCGTGGGGATGGTGGGTGGGGGCGCTGATTTACCCCATTCTCTTGACGCCCAAGAACGCCAATTCCCTGCGCCCATGGCCGCCAATCGATACATCCATGTGTGGCGGGAGTGGGCGCCAGTGAGGTGCCTTTTCTCTGGCGACTTTGGCGCCTAATGGGCGCCAATTCCTGGCACTCACAGCTGCCAATCGAGGCGCCCAGGGATGGCGGGAGTGGGCGCACGAAAGGCTCCTTTTTTGTGGCGGGTTTGGCGCCTATCAGGTGCCAATTCCCGCCACTCACAGCTGCCAATAGAGGCGCCCAGGGGTGGCGGGAGTGGGAACCCGCGATTGGCCGAAGTAAACGGGGTGGGGGGTGGGGGTCCCCTTCCAATTTTATCCTAGTTGGTTTGCAACGATCACAGGCGCCTGCATCCACTGTTGTTTGCCGGGGGGAAGGACGGACAAGGCCTTGACACCCGTTGCTAAAGCACAGCAACCTCCAGCACTTCTGGCACCTCACCAACGAGACACAGATTCGACGACATGTGGCCAATGGGAATGGCAAACCATGGCAAAAACTTGGCCTCAGGTGGCGCCAAACAACCCGTTTTCGAAGCCCAGGCCACAAAAAAGTTACTAATTTCGCCAACGTCACACAAATAACATCATTGAATGGCATAAAATTCCAAGCAATGGGGTTAACGGCGGCTGATGGCATTCCCGACCCAGCGCCAAGCTCTAGTGCGGCGTTTTGCAAAGTACAACGACCAAACTCTTGCTTCCTACCAAAAGTCTACAATATGGTTATAGTATTTAGGTTATTTATTTATACAAAAGTTGTGACTTTACCAAATCTGAGATGCCATGGGACACTTGTGGCGCCCAAGACGCGATAATGTTCCAAGCCGTGGCATTGATGAAGTGGCATGGCCTTAAGGATGTTTCGTGGCCTTGAGGATGAATTGTGGTTGTTTGCGATGGCAAGTTGTGAACCTTGATGAACAGATGGCTGGATATTAGATCACATGTCGAGAGAAGACTTGATATGCGGAGTTCTATTACCATGTGCGAAATTGGTATGCCTAGCGTCAGTTTAAGGCGGGGACTAAGAGATTATGTAATTGACACAATTTCGACATAAGTTGGGAAGATACACAGAATGCCATCGATCCAAAAGCAAACCGCTCGTGACGTGCTCCAAAAGACCCCTCAAGTGTTCAAACTTGAATGAAGACCCCAGGATACCCCAAAAGACAGCCATGTAAGCAGCCCAAATCAACCTAAATGGCCTCTAACATCCCCCTTTCAGCACATTACAATCGCTGCAATTCTGGCTATTTTTGCTACTCAGAATTGTCTAGCGCTCTTATGTAAGCTTGCTGAGGCATCCTAGTATCGACGCAAGGATTGACCTAGGGGGAGCGGGGGGAATTTGTTACCAAAAAGAGAAAGAGAAGCAGGTCGGGAAGAGTGGGGTCGAGGTGTTGTGGTGGGGTGAGATTTGTTACAAGAAGAAAGAAAAACAGGTCATGCAGACGGTACTCCTCCTAGGCAAGTGTATGTGAGTCACATACACATAATGTAAGGTTCTTTTCCATGTTGTGAAAAGATAACATAGAGCCTCCAAAGCAAAGATGAGCACAAAACACAAGCAACTCATGGGCGAGAAAGACATGCGCTCGGGCTGGAGGGTGTGGGGTGTGGGGGGTAGGCGCGTTAACATTTGTTACAAATAAAAGAAAACATGTCGTACAATTGGCACCCATATCCAAAGCAAGTGAGTGTGGCTCCTTTCCACGCTGTAAAAGGACGATATCGAGCCTCCCTAACGGGAAGAATGACACAAGAGATGCACCACGAAGAGCGAAGAACATGCAAGAGGGGACGTACGACCAGGCGAGAATGTTCAGAGTGACAAATGTAATTCCAGATGCACTCAAGGCCCCGAAAGGTGGGGGACAAGTCCACAACGCCCCATAGATGCTGCTAGCCCTTGTGAGGCTCCGCTAAGCTGAACCTATTGAGCGACGCGGGACTCCTAAACCCCGTTTGATCGTAGTAGAAAAGGAGGCGAGGGGGCAATCTGGGAGCCGATGGAAGCTACTTTGAGCCACAGGCATCCATAAGGGCCCGTGGACCCATCTAGGCTCCGCTAGGTTGAGTTTGACGAGCGACACCAGACTTCCCAACCCTAGTGGGAGCCACTGAAAGCCACTGGGAGCCACTGGAAGCCACTGGAAGCCACTGGAAGCCACTGGAAGCCACTGGAAGCCACTGGAAGCCACTGGAAGCCACTGGAAGCCACTGGAAGCCACTGGAAGCCACTGGAAGCCACTGGAAGCCACTGGAAGCCACTGGAAGCCACACTGGAAGCCACTTGGGAAGCCACTGGAGCCACTGGAAGCCACTGGAAGCCACTCTGGGAAGCCACTGGAAGCCACTGGAAGCCACTGGGAGCCACTGAAAGCCACTGGGAGCCACTGGAAGCCACTGGAAGCCACTGGAAGCCACTGGAAGCCACTGGAAGCCACTGGAAGCCACTGGAAGCCACTGGAAGCCACTGGAAGCCACTGGAAGCCACTGGAAGCCACTGGAAGCCACTGGAAGCCACTGGAAGCCATTTTGAGCCACAAGCATCCACAACAAGCCTGGAGTTAAAGGACGCCGGGATCTGCACACATCCTCTCAAGGGTTTTGGAGCTTCACCAGAGAATTCCGCGCAGCAAGGCCTAAAACGTGTGCCACACACAACGAGGCGCCACGGTAGGCGCCAGAAGGCACCACCCCTGACGCTACGGAAGTCAATGAAGCTCCGTTGATTCCAATCGATCCACAATCTACACAGCGCCGCAAAGGGGCACTGCCACAAAAACCGCCGTCACCTTGCCATGCCACAATTGGCACCAGAATCGCCAGCCGCCAGTTGCACCACGGTTGGCGCCCCTGAGGGGGCGCCCTAAGGGTGGGGTATAGCTTCCATATGTGCCAAGGGCGCACTAGGGTCAGGCGCCTCGCAGTAGGAGGAGCGGGGGTTGGGTGGGTGGGGGAGTGGGATATGGGGGGGTGGGGGGGTGGGGGGATGGGGGGGTCTGGGCTTAAAGTCAAATTGGCGCTAAGCACACCAAAATCGACATAGCTTCTTCCCTTATACCGAAATTATTGAAGATATGTCCAAAAGTGTCGCGGCGAGCTGCCGAGGTGGCTAATGATGTGGCCCGACCTTCATTGATGGATTAGGTCATTCTGAGCATCGACTGTGCCCTTTTGAATATTTGCAAATTGCCTTATGATATGCCTAAAGATGGACCATGATAATGTGCTTGATGAAGTTCCCAAACATGTGGCTTGACGACACTGTTGGTGCATGATGGTGTGCCGTTCCATTTGACGAGCAGGCGTGCTTTTGATGAACTGAAGATGGTTCGCATTCCCGTGGAGTTGAGGCAGCAACATCTGGAGCTCGATGGAGGGATACGCTGGATGGTTCTGATGAGTGCATAAGCAGGGAAGAAGTACTGAGAAGTGCCACCTTTCTTTTGCGTCTTTAGTGACTGCCGTGGCACGGCGCTATGGGCTTTGGCGTGTCATTACGTGATACCATGTCAAGAAAGCACGAGCGACGAAGAAGGCCGTTTCTTTAGGTTATGAATGACTAAAGTGCTATGGTTCTGGAACCACAGCCGCCAGGGTAACGTCTCTAGTACATGGCAAGATGACTTTGGTTATTGCACTCAGCGGGAAATGGAGCCAGGGTAACAGAAGTGGTGTCTTAGCCATGCTAAGCACTAGAATGCATCACTATGGGCTTGAAGTACCAGAAGATACTGTAGCATCGAACGTGGTGAATCTGGGACTTTGATTAGGCACCGTCGGACACTACCAAGGAGACTGATAACACGAGCATTTGACGGGAACTTAAGCATTTGAGTGCGCGAGGTCTGTAGGTTGGACGTTTTGTGGCAGCGGACCCCTTGTTGAGAATATACTACGTAGATAAGGAAACATAGCTTCGCTTGTAACGAACATAGACTTTGGGGTCGCTTGTTGTTCCCTGTGCTTGCTCTGGGATTGTGCCCCGCTTGCCGGTTACAATGCCACATTGACGGTCGCCCATTGCGGGTGCATCTTCGCCATCGAATTCAGATCAATCATGGGAGTGCTGGGGTTATTCCAAGCACCAATCACTGCACTGACTGGTGTGTCCGGCTAGGCGCTGGAAGACTCTCGTCATCCGAACACCTTTCCTACGGTGGCGAGAGGCTCGAAGCGCCACAGCAGGGGTGCGACGCGCCAGACGCCCCTCGAGGCTGCCCCAGCCCGAGGATTTCCCTCCGACTCTGCGCCGATGTCTCCAATTGGGCGGGGGAGGTACCGGGGTAGGACCGGTCCTACCCACCTGCCGCCTGTTCCCCCTTCACCGTCTCGCCTCCGGTCGACTGGCGACGGCGGAGCCCACCAAGCCGCGGGCCGCCACCGCGGCGGCAGCCGCCGCTGTGCTCTTCGACTTCCTCTGCGCCTCGGCGCCCGGGGCGATCACTCACCGGCCGGTGAGGAAATGTGGCCGTCGCCCATGATCTCGAAGAAGATCAATCTCTGGTAGGTTGTCACCAGTGTCAGCGCAATTGCGCTGGACAAAGGCTCACCGGGCCTCAAGTCATGGACAAGATTGGGTAACTTGTACTGGATCATGGACACTGGCATCCTTGCTTCTCTATTGACAATCCAACCACCCTTCATGTTGCTTGCTCTGATTTCGCCATTGCTGTGTTGTTGCGTTTTCAATAAATTGATGTGTTTACGTCGTGAATAACAAGCCTGACTTGCACTGGTTGGTGAGCGCTAGGGCGTCTGTGGCACGTCTTGTACTTGGCAGCGCGCTGAGTCGCATATCATTGAACCGCTGTATTGGTGTTATTGACGATGAGGATCCTGGGCGGGCTTGGTCTTTACGGTTGTGGCAACGCATTTGCGTTCATATTTCAAGCATAAGACAACTTAAAGAGAGAAGAACAATTTCGCATCCATATCTGCACATTTTGGTGGCACACTGACGGGACCAGTCTACAAGATGAAGTTGCAATCAATAATCATTTATTATATTATAATATTATATTTATTATATTATTATAACCCTTTGAGCGCTCGCAAAGCAGCATCGACGTCGCCCTCGGGGGGTGCGAAGACGTCGGCGACCAAACGGCCATCCTCTGCCCATTCCAGCGCGTCTGGCTGCCACTCCCTCTACTCTTTTGGTCTGCAACTATTGAATATATGTACACAAGGCCCATTTTTAGGCATTTTGGGGCATTTTTACCCGAAAATTTTGTCAAAATTCTTTAGCCATCGCGGTTCGGAATCCCGCTCGTCGCAATCAAATGGCGCCAGCGATGGGCCACAACGCAGCTCAAGTCAAACCTTTTTGGTTCAACCACCGTGGCAACCTTGGTGCATGCAGTGCTCAAACGCACTCGCCATACTTGGTCGGACAAGCAGCCAAGGCTCAACTTGTCTTACAACCAAATCAAGAGAAGCCACGAACAAGTCTAGGGCTTTAAATGCCAGAATACGCCTCCTTTTCCGCCCTCAAGAACTTGCAGTCAGAACGGCGGACTGAGTTCACAAATCACACACGCACAGCACGCAACAACACAGCACCGACCCCCCAGAATCGACCCGCGGGACCATCCCACAGCTCCCATTCACAACACCAACTCAGGATCACTAAATATCAGTAAAACTGAATCTGATTGTTAGCCAGCAGTCCTCCGCCATCTCAATCACGTTAATGAGTGCACCAGCCAGCCGGCACATGACCAGCTACGTGCACAACATCGCAGCTGAGTTTGTCTTGGTGTGTCAGACTTTTGTATCTTCAATCTGAACTCCAATTCTGTTCTCACTTTTCTCATTGGACTTCATTGCACATCAGTGTTCAGTGTTCAGTGTTCAGCCACCGACCTCCAGTTATGTGAACTGGAAAGTTGCAAGTGATACATAACGAAACAGTGACAGCCATTCAATCGCAATATTGACGGCATCCCTGGAATGAAATTCTCAGGTTCCATCGTTTATTTTCAATCACCAGATTGCGAATCAGTAATTTACGGAGCCAGCTTAGTGGTCAATTACCAGAAATTTGGAAGAAAATGTAAAAGTTATTTCACCTGTACTCGGGGCGCCAATTAATGTCAAAATACTACATTACCAACGGAGCTCCTTTAATATCGCTCAGCTGGCGTGCTGTGAGTTCCAGGACCAGTGGCACATAACGTAGAACCGGCCCAACATGACTGAGAACGCCAGTGACAACACCTTCCCACCACAAAGACAAAATCACAGGGTCCCAGGACGCTCAGGAGGGGCGCAGGACCTGCCAGCGCAGCTACCGTAGGCTTGAAATAGGTCGTAAGCATCGCTCAGCAAGGCTGGCGATGTACAGAAATTCATGCAACACAATTGAAGCACCAGCACGACGCCGCTTGCCACAAAGTACCGGAGCTCCACCCGTCGCCTCCTCGCCACCCGGAACGACTCAGCATCCCATGCACGCGTCTCAAAACTGGACTCAGAGACTCGAGGGGACTCGATGAGGAGCTCCACGTCGAGACATCATAGCAATGCACCGAGATCGCACCGCACGACTGAGGGCCAGCCATGAGACCGCGGGAGGCCCATCCCATCTGCCCAGCCGGAATGTCGATCTTGGCGGACCCAGCAAAAAGTAGCAGGGGAAAAGCACAAACAGCAGAGGGGCCTTGTAATGTACCTGGATAGAACATGGGCGGAAGACGGGGATGAGAGAAAGCTCCCCAAGAACATGCAGTCGGACATGGGTTCTACGAACGGCCATGGCTCACGGAGCTGCACGATCGTTTTCTGTGTTCCAAAGAAAAAATAACCCAGCAGAATAGCGGAGATGGGAGTTGGCCCCTGAACTGCATGGGGAGCTTGATCGCAGAGACTCGGGCGAGAGAACACGCACATCCCGGAGGCCGGCGGGGCAAGGGGGGTGAACAGAGCTGTGAGAGAACTATGCCTGTGTAGGGCGAGGCCAGAGGAAACTCTGGTGGAGGCTCGCAGATGTGCTGACGTGCAAATCGCTTTCCGAACTTGAGCTGCTCAAGTTGAGCATAGGGGCGCAAGAGTAATCGAATCGTTTTTATTCCAAGAGAGTGCGGTGCTATGGTCTGTAGGAAAAAAGGGCGAAATCGCACTTGGCGGCTCCCCAGATATTATTGGAAGGAAGGCAGCAGGCGGCACAACAATCGCCTTGACTTTTGCGTGAATATACTTCCCATATTTTGCAATGTCTTGACGGTCTCCTGGTGGAATTTCTGTGATATGGCAGCTCTGTATTAATTGCAGTCATCGTGAAACCGCGTACCTTAGTAGTTTATGTCTATGTAGCTTATGACGTCCCAAGCGGCCGTACTGCCGTCAGCTGACTCCACCTGGCACTCGTGGGCCCGCCCTGGAGGCTAGGATCGGGCAATACCGCCTAGCGTCAGGCGTGTATGGCCCGGGGCAGCATGTCGGCATAGTTTACGACTAGTTGAAACTTCCAGCAAGCCTTGAGTTGGTTGTGCACCTGTTTTTGAAACCCATTATGGTTTATATGAAATCACTATATTCCTCTGACATTTTGTATGCATTCAGTGATCGATTTACAATGAGTTGGTACCATTTCTATCTCGCTGTGACCATTTCCGAATCACTTGGAATTCTTATTTGGTGCCAAAATTTGGGCTCTAGGGACCCAACGTTTGTGGATATATTGAATTTCATCCCATTAATCCACATTTAACTGGTAATATGTGGAAGGAAAGAGATAAATCTTGGATGTGATAAGACAAATGACCTTGTGTCCAATGAGCTAAAGAACAAGTCATTTGGATTAGGCACAACAAATATATGCCAATTCTTACAAATATAACAATCAGGCTCATTTGGTATCTATAACAGGCATGTAATGGGCTTGGGTGGATTGCCCAAAGCATTCAGTGTAGCTGGTTTATTTTCTAATGCAAGCAGGGACACCCGTCTGACAAAAATCAGGTGCTGGCAGCACCTCCTAGGGACGCTCTGTGAGGAGAAGGTCGATACGTTCACTAACGAATTGGAGGCGTACACGCAAGTACACGTGGCGAGCCCTGAGATGCAAGTTCAGGCATTCAGGGGGACGGGGTTGTACACCTTGACCCCTAATGGAAACGAGCACATGACCTCGCGCAGACTCTGCGAGAGGCATGGAGTGCAATTGTTGATAAAGGATTGTTTAAAGTTGTTTCAAGCTTTGGACGAGTTATTCAACACACTTGGTATTCCTGAGGTCTTGAATATACATGAAGAGGTGATGCTGCTTGATTGCGAACAGGTGACCTTCAGAGGGTTGGTGGACGCTTGATAATGTGCTATTTGTTATATGGAGGAATGTCATAATCGTGAGGAGGAGGGGAATGAGCCGGTGCTTTTGAGGGCACATCACATCATCAAGCAGAAGATCAGGGTGGAAGAAAAGGAGGTCACTGAGGAATATTTTGACAAGAAGCAACGTGGACCGGTCGCTGTTGCCAAGTGTAACAATGCAACGCTACAAGCAAGGGAACGTAAAACAAAAGAAAAAAATCCAAAGTGTGAGTACAGGAATTGGGACACGGATCTTGAGAGTTGAAGTTGTGCCCACCATACTGATCCGCTTGTGAGCCTCAAGCCCATAGACATAATAATGTATGGCGGGCCTTTTATCACGGATATTTGATTAGATCGGAGTCTATTGTGTACTGCACTAGCCTGGGCGGGATGGGACATGGTGGAGACGGTTGCAGATAAGTCAGGGTGTGTGTGTGTGTGGGGAGGGGGGATCCCGAGGAATGGCCTCCATTCCTAAGACCTCGGGAGGCCCTGGCATAAAGTTAGGTTGATGGGAATGTGGGGAGAGGTCACGTGGCTGTGGTAGAGAGTTGGTGACGTGAGGGAGGCAGCCGTCGTAGCCATAGGCACCCAATAGGGGGCGGTAGTATGCCTAGGGGTTTGATGAGGAATATTCGGTGGTTGTCGCGGGTCCCGTCGGCCCCCGCTGGTTTCGGAGTGCTGGGGTCGCCGCACCCTCCCACGCAGCCCCTAGTCTTGGGCTGCGCCTCTCACCCCACTTCGGGGTGGCGTTTCAGGTGTGCTCGTTTCTTCGGTCGCGCGGTGGGCCCAATGCTCGACGGGGGATCGTCCCCGGAGTCTGCCATTCGCGGCTGGTGGTGGCACAGCGCTGGGCGGTGGTCGCTGGCTCGCGGGAGGCCAGTGAGTGGGCGCAAAATCGATTACATGCGATCGCAGGGGTGCGCGCTCAAATCCGCATGCGCGCGGGCCCATCGCGGGTCTCACGCAGTCACATCAAGACATGACAGTTCAGTGCACGTCCAGGCACGTGTCCCCGACTCCCGATTCACCCATGTTACCCTATTTAACCTCTAATGCTCACCGCTAATGGTCCGAACTCAGTGCACTAAAGTGCAGGAGCTTCAGGAGGCTATAACTTTGCCGTTTCTACACGGAATTGGACGTTTTAGGGCGGAAATCGCATCAGGATCTCCTAAACAAGCCGATTTTAGCTGATTTGCACTTTTTTGACCAACTTCCACTTCACAAATGCCAAAAATAGCCTTACCCCAAGTAAAATCACAACAGTGGTTGAGCGGCGGCTTAGGAATGGGGGGCGTTCCCAAGACCTTGGAGTGCCTTAAGTACTCAGAGCGCTGCGAATTGCTTGACTCTGGCGTGTTGTTGGGAGAAAGGAGAGTTGTTGTGGACCAGCAAAGCTAAAAGACATTTCTGTCTGTGTGTGTGCGAGTGCGACCAGGTGGCATTGGCGTGCGGCCAAGCGCCAGTGCCTTTTTGGGTGCCAGGATACCGCTCTATGAATTATGAAACAACGGGAAGGGGTCGCCAACCCCTGTAACACATGGTACCAATGCATTGAGCAAAGCGCTTAACAGCCTAACCACCTTATCGCAGCCTCAAAAACTGCACTTTAGACGATGTCATTGATCTGCAACACTGCGATACCATCCTGTGCTGCTGGAAAAACGTGGCGACTCATTGGCTGAGCGTGGAAGAACGTGTTGAACCATTACAGTGGACCAAGCTTGCTATCGTGAAACTGGTCCTGATTGGCGTCCAGCCAGTTGGGGATATTCCTGGAAGTTGTGATCCAAACTCTTTCCAGTCCTCTCTTGGGTGATTTCAAGCCTGCAGGAATTGTGAGGAGGATAAGCCCAAAGTGTTGCGATGTGACGAGAGTACCAGAAAGCCGCTTTCTTGTAGGCAGCTGTACCTACCATCATCACATTGATTGTGTGCACTCGCCTAATACCCAGCACCAGCGATACCGACTCAATTCTGTGCCTTTTTTGGTCTATGCGGTTTTGTTATTACCCTCCGTATTGATTGTCATCATGCAAGTCAGTCAGGCGGACGCCGTCATTTGAGCCAATCTGTGATAGAATTGACGCTTCAAAGGTTCATCCCAAGCTGAATCATGTCAAAATAGGCACTTGTTCACCTGCGAAAATGGAAAAACTCTTTTTACACTTAACTATGAATGAATACGCCGTGTTTGCACCATGAAGGCCAAGCCTAATCCTGGGGATCCAGATAGCCATAGGTGTGGCTGTGAGAGAGAAAGCATGAACACTGGCTGTGCTTTGTGCCACTGTCGGCGAAGAAAGCTGCGCTCGAACTTGGAGCCAGATTAGCAAATACACGAGCCAGAGCCACTTTTGATGCTACATGCAGACGCCGTTGGACTGGCATCGAGTATGTTTGGGTGTCCATGCTTTTTGTGAGCGCTCCAACGCAGCGGTCTAAGTCCTCACTCAACCAGGTGACCCTTGCAATACTAATATCAAATAATTACGGTATTGGCCTCTCTTCATGTCTTCGCTCATGTGCTCAGGCGGCCGTGGCTCTCTCAACATCAACTGGATTTGTTCAGCTCCGCACGTCGATTCCGCTCTACAAGGTGACGCAACCGCAAGTCACTTCGACTTGGAGCATGATGCAATCCCCATGATTTCTTGTTTGGTGCGCTGCTTCAACTGGCGCCGACATGCCAAGGCGCCACCCGAGCGGCTTCAGGCCATGGGACGTGCCAGGCTCTCCGCGCGGCTGCCCCGACCCCGAGGATTTACCCTGGATTATGCCCCGATGTCTCCCACTGGGTGGATGAGGCGCCGTTCCCCCCTCACCGCCTCGCCTCCAGTCAAATGTGGAAGACGGGGCCCTCCAAGCCGCAGACAGCCTCTGCGGCCGCAGCCGCTGCCGTGCTCTTCAGCTTCCTCCTCGCCTCGGTGCTAGGGGCGATTCCCCACCAAGTGGTGTCTTGCGACCACCGGAGATTGATCTTCCTCGAGATGCCGTTTGAGTTCGGCTCGGACGGCCGCGTGGGCGTGGAAATTCGCGTCAAGGAGGCTCGAGTCCCCCACAGCCCCGAAAGGGTGACCCATCTGAGGAATATCTATTCACTAGCCTAAAAAATAACAATAAAAACACGAAAATAGCACAAACCCGTAAACTTTGTAAGTACTTGAACACGCCCTATGTGGCCCTTTTTTTCCTAGTGACTTGTGCGTCTCCCAACGAATTGGGGGGTGGTGCTTGGACTTCTGGCAACGCGCTGCCACCATTGGGGTGGCAGCCCGCTGTGTGGATCGGAATTAGCACATATTGACTGCAGCTTTCTCTTGAGCTTCAATTCTCCGGGAGGCCGTTAGCGGATCGAGGGTCGGGAAGACGCAGCAGTCAAAGCCAGTGTGAAGCCGGCGGAACCTGGGCGGTGGGGATTTGTGTACGTGCACAGTGGACCTGACGTGGTGGAGGTGTCCTTCGATGTCCTGCACCAGTGGGAACGACCATATTTGCGATGCCATGCCACTGCAGCATCGCGACGCTTAGTGATGCTAACTTTGCGCATCGCAGCTGTTCCACAGCAAGACGCCGTTGGGATGGCATCCGCGATGCCTCAATGTCCGTCGCCAAAATAGAATGCCTGTTGTGGCGCCCGTTGCGATGGCATCCGCGATGGTCAGGCACTCATCGCGCATCTGACCGACCTGGGATTGCCGTTGTGGCCGCTTTTGCGATGGCATCCGCGATGCTGACACAACGGTCCCCCGTCTGACCGAATTTGGATGTTAGCTGCGATGGCTGCTGCGATGGCATCCGCGGTGCCCTCCAACAGAATACACGAGCCGAGATTGCAGTCAAACATTGAAGCTGTGAAGGCTCCCGCGATGCCACGTCCTTTTTGCCCCTCCGCCTTCTCCCTCCGCCCTGCACGGCGCTACTCGCTACGCCCTCAGGCGACGGGTGGGACGCCATCCGCGATGCCACAAGGGTCGCCGTGAGATGCAGGTCGCGATGGTGTCCATGATGCCGCCCGATCTGCCGCTCGTGACCCGGCGAGAGTGGACACGTCATTCCGTGGACACGTCACTCCGCGATCTCGCTGGCCAACACAACGGATCTGCGCCTCCCATACACTAGGAAAAAAAGGGCCAAATAACACTTTTGCGAACACACATAAAACACATTTCATCATAGTTTTACATGCTAAGAACACAAAAATAACACAAACCCGTAAACTTTGTACACGTTTGAACACGTGCTATTTGGCCCTTTTTTTCCTAGTGATAGCGACTGAGGCGTTCGAATGGAAGCTTCCTGCCTGCGCGTCTCTTTGCGGAGCTGCCTGTGCCAATTCTGAACGAGCTCATCTAAATGGCAAGGGTGGTCCTCTGTGCAGTGCAACTATGTCACCCCACCTAAGGGCCGCAGGGCCAGGTGGGCAGACAAATTAGGATGGTAGTCGGAGGAGAATTAAAGAGATACCAGGGTGGCGACATGCACAATGGACTGTCGTAGTGCCAGGTCTGGAAATCTTCTTCTTCTTCTTCTTGATGGATAGTAACGGGCATTCCCCTCTGTGGGGGCCTAGAGACACGGAAGTAAATTATGTGGGTAGACTTGTCGAGGGAGTTCTGGGCGAGGGAAACCTCCTTGTGCTAAATAACTCAGATTCGCCGGCCACCTTTCATAGTGACCATGGCAACACATCATGGATAGATATTTCAGCTGCTTCTCCTGCGTTAGTTTACCATGTAGCAGAGTGGGGGGTTCATCCTGAGATAGAGGTTGGTTCAGATCATAGGTTAATTATCGTGACGATAGACCAGGAGGTGGAGCGGGCAGCCACGCGGGAGCTTAGGAACTGGCACAAAACAAACTGGCACCAGTTTAACAGGGAGCTGTTTTGCTCCTTGGACCCGACGCAGTGTCAGGGGGATTTATTAGACGCGCTAGCAGTGGACACGGCCGTCGAGTATCTCACGACGGCCATCCAGCGAGTGATTGAGCGCACTGTTCCGAGGCGCCGCGTCTGCGCGTATTCCCGCCCCTGGTGGACGCCAGCACTTATAGACCTCCGTCGCAGGATGACCGCGACTCGGCGCAGGTGGATTAGCATGGGTAGGGTAGTTGATAGAGAGGAGTTTCTCTTCACTCGTAGACTCTTTCGTAGGACCTTAGAGCGGGCGAAGTTGACCTCATGGCGGCGCCTGTGCGATGGGACGTCCACTGTGGATTTCTGGGCCCTGTACCGCCGACTGCGGCGGGAGGGAACGGTGGGAGTGGTGGAGGACCTCGCGCAGGGGGACAGTATTTTGACCTCTGACGCTGAGAAGGCCGCGGCCTTGGCGGCTGTATTCTTCCCGCCTCTCCCTGAGAGTGGGGGGGGGAGACGGCGCACCCGGCAGAGGACCATAGAGCATGCGTGGAGCACGCACAGGCCGCCGGGCCAGGGCGAGGCCCCGGCGGTCTCCCGTGGGGAGGTTATACTCGCGATTAGGAGGACCCGTGGGGAGTCTGCGCCGGGCCTAGATGGGATTCCAGCTATAGTGTACAGGAGATGTTTGATGACGGTTTTGCCATGGCTAGTCAGGATTTATCAGGGGTGTTTGGCGCTGGGCCATGTGCCTCTGGCCTGGCGCACCGCAAAGGTGATTGCCTTGCGGAAACCTGGCAAAGAGGATTATTCGTCCCCTAGAAGTTACAGGCCGATCAGCTTGCTGTCTGTCATGGGTAAATTTTTGGAGAAAATTATGTGCAGAAGATTAATGGATTTCCTGGAGTCTAAACATCTTTTATCGCCTCATCAGTATGGGTTCAGACGGGGTAGAGAGACAGAGGAGGCATGCTGCCGGATTACGGAGGCCGTGACGGCCGCGTTTCGCCGGCGGCACCAGGTTCAGGCGGTGATGTTAGATATCCAGGCAGCATATGATACAGTATGGCAGGTGGGTTTGCTTGAGAAGCTGAGACGGAAGGGGGTTCCGGAGTATATAGTTAGCTGGACGCAGGGGTTCTTGATGGATAAGCGTAGTTTTCTGGGACTCGGGGAGGCGGAGGTGGAGATTCGCCCCGAGTGCGGGGTGCCGCAGGGCTCCCCGCTCTCTCCGCCATTATTTACAGTTTGATGATTGATGATTTTCTTTGGATTCTGGGTAGGATCCGGGAGGTAGGCGTACAAGCATTTGCGGACGATCTAGCTGCATGGGCGA
This sequence comes from Ostreobium quekettii, assembly GCA_905146915.1. NCBI lineage: Eukaryota > Viridiplantae > Chlorophyta > Ulvophyceae > Bryopsidales > Ostreobiaceae > Ostreobium > Ostreobium quekettii. The sequence continues at coordinate 64,212 of CAJHUC010000505.1, read as the reverse complement.
GTGGAGATTTCCGGGATGGGAGGACGCATAGGGGGCTCCGAGTGGCACTGCGGGCTGTGGGTGGCTGGGCGTCTTTCTGGCGAGTAGTATTCTCAGTGGCGAAATGTCAGGCGATCCTTTTTCGTTCTTGGCAGACGCGGATAGAGAGGCCTTTTGAGGCGCGGCTTGGGTCGGGGGTCATTTCGCACGCTCGGGTGGTTCGCTATCTGGGGGTGTGGTTTGATGATTTCTTGACTTGGAGTCGTCAGGTAGAGGAGTTGGTGGTGAGGGCTCGGAGGCGGCTGTGGGTGCTCAGGCGCTGCATTGGTCGCTCTTGGGGCCTTGATCCTTATACATTTCTGTTATTTGTCAGGAGAGCCCTCATTCCACAGATGTTCTACGGGGCCGCATGCTGGGCGTCAGTCCTTCGTGCGGGGACACGTCTCGGCCAGCTGGATTCCGTGCTGGCATACGCAGCTCGGATGGCGTTCCGTTTGGAGCGCACCACTTCGAGCGAGGCGGCGCTGGCGCTGGCTGGGTTGCCTCCTGCGCGGGTCCATATTCTGCGGCGCCTTTGCCGCTACATGGCCCGCAAGGACTGGGCTGCGCTGGCGGACCTCGCCCACGACCGGTTCCCTCCGTACCACGTTTCGTCCCGCGAGCTGGGCTGGACGTGGTTTCAGTGTTCCGTGGTGGGGCGGACACTCTCCGTCCCGTTCCCGCGCACCAGAGGAGTCATCCGGAGAGCCATGGATCGCGCCCTCATGCGAGAGTGGCAGGCGCGATGGCGCACAGTGGCGGTGGGGTCGTCGCTTCGCGAGGCTCTGCCGACGGTCGGATGCGCGTGGAGACCCGAGGACGCGGAGCTCGGAGGGAGGCTCGACATTACCTACGCGGCGCGTTTCCTCACGGCACATTGTCATCTGGGGAGCTTCAGTGTGCCCTGGGACCCCACAGAGTGGGCGCCTTGTCCGCTGTGTGGGGAGGACTTCTCTAGGGAGCACCTTGTGTGGGATTGCAGAGGGATTACGCATGAGAGGGAGCGGCTGTTGGGTACTGTCGGTGCTGCGAGAGTGGGGGATTGGGTGTGGCTTGCTCGGTTTCGGGGTTCTCGGCTGGGGAGGTTTATTCGTGAGGTCATAGGTCTGATTGAGTCTGCTCAGGTCGGTTTGAGGGGGTGAGTGTGGGGATACTGAGCTGGGAAAGCCTCTCCTGTTTCAGGGAGGCTTCCCTCTTTTCATCTGCTTTTGGATTTGGGTTATTTGCACGGAGACCCTGTACTGTGAGTTTGTGTGGGTGGGGCCCCTATTTTCGGGGACAGACATGCGCGGCCCTGGACGTGTGGGGGATTGGGTGTGGCTTGCTCGGTTTCGGGGTTCTCGGCTGGGGAGGTTTATTCGTGAGGTCATAGGTCTGATTGAGTCTGCTCAGGTCGGTTTGAGGGGGTGAGTGTGGGGATACTGAGCTGGGAAAGCCTCTCCTGTTTCAGGGAGGCTTCCCTCTTTTCATCTGCTTTTGGATTTGGGTTATTTGCACGGAGACCCTGTACTGTGAGTTTGTGTGGGTGGGGCCCCTATTTTCGGGGACAGACATGCGCGGCCCTGGACGTGGCCAACTGACATTTTGCGGCTGTTCCATACATGTATGGGTATACCATGGCGGTGACATGCACATCCTTGTCGTAACACCAATTGTAGGAAATCTTCTTCTTCTTCTTCACTGGTGATGCAGCCACTGAACGTCTTCCTCGCTGAATGGCAGGATCACAGTAAGCCCGAAGCTCCAGTAGCCAGGGGGACAGTCAGACTTCTCGAGGTACCATCTCGAGAGCCAGAGGTCGCCCAGGGCGAGCCACTGGGCGACGAGGAAACGCCAACTTTCGACTTGGCGAAATCGCGTCGCAGTCATGGCTGCTGGGAAACCGCCAATCAGCTGCTGGGCAGTGGGAGTGAGAGGCGGGGTGCGCTGTGCAGGACGGTCAGATTGCAGGGAAGCACGGCTGTGCGCTTTTGCCGTTTCGGAGATCTTGGATGGTGTTTGGATGTCGGACTGGTCGCTTGACGACTTGTGGGTGGGTGGAAGGATGTCGTCTTCCCATGCTGGTCGCAGATAGTCGGATGGGTCCATGCATGCTAATGCGTAGTCAATGGGCCATGCAGGGTAGCATAGATGTATACTGGAGCTGATTCTGGAACTCGTTGGAACTCGTGGAAATCGTTGAGCGGCTCATTTCTGGTCAGCTTGTAACTTTTTGATCGCTCCTCATGCTGTTGCTTTGTCCAAATGTAAAATGCTCTTGATGAAGTAGCTAATGTCGGTTGCTTGGTATTGCTGCTGATGCTGGGAATGTTGCCTGCTGATGCTGGGAAGATGAAGTTGATGGAGCCATTTGCCCTGTCATTTATGGCCTGGAAATGGCCAACTTCAACATGGGCACTCCCACGCTGAACTGCGCTCCTACTCCAAAGTACTGGTCATCCGGCAGAGTCACCATACGTGTTCCTCATCGTTAAACTTCTGTATGAAGTTCTCGTGGAACACGAGGATCTTCTTCCGGCCCGGCTTGTCGCGTACCCGCTCCTGAGCCCTCCAGAGACTACCAGGAAGCTTCTCGACCAGTTTGTAGGGCCCAGCCCAACGCTTCATCAACTTGTTCCGCTGTTTTTTGAGGCGACTGAAATCGTAGACAAGAACCGTATCGCCAACCTGCAGATTCTCCGAAAAAACTCTGAGGTCTTGATTGGCTTGGTCCCTTGCCTTGGCCATCCTTTGATGGGCTTCCAGTCTGACCTTGTAATCAGCTTGCCATAATTCATTTGGCGTCATACCCGCAACCGAATGTACAGACCTATTTATATTCTGGACAACCCAATCCAATTCGGTCGTCCAGGTGCCACCCGTGGCTAAAACCCGTTTCCCAAGTTGATGTACAACGGTCCTATTGCACCGCTCCACTACCCCAATACTTTCATGTCGGTAGGGAGCTATAAAAAGGTGCCTTACCCCATTGTCCTTACACCACCTACGAAACTGGTCACTTTGATATGTACTTGCATTGTCAGACACTAAAACACCAAATGGTCCATAGAATGCCTTCCAACGCTCCAAGGCACGTATTGCCTCCCCACTATCCGTACTAGCTATAGCTACAACATCTATTACTCTTGATGCTGAATCTACTGTACACTGGATGTACTCCAAACCATCTTCCTCCGGAAACGGTCCTACTATATCCACAAAGATAGTGTGACCCGGCTTGAGTGACATCGGGGGCTGTCCAAACCCCCTGCGGGTTATCAGCGGCCTATATAAAGCACATATTTCACATTGAGAACACATTTGCCTAATTATAGACCAGGGTACAGCATGTCCCTTCTGCCTAAGGGCATACTGTACTTTGTATGGTCCCCAATGTCCGTCACAGTGCTCATTCCAGGCCAACTGCCGTAGTCTACTCAGCCTTTCCTCCTCTGTCATCCCTGACTGATGGTTTGTATGTACAACTGATCCAACTGATTCCAGGAACACCTCATAGGTCCTTACACTTCCTGCTGAACTTCTGACGGAGTAAACCTTGTCCTGATTGGCGTGTCTTGGATATTTACAGCCGTTTTTCCTCCCAAGTCGGACATGGAAACTCTCCCCGTTGGGCCTGCTTAAAAGGTCTGCCCCCTTATTTTGAGAACCAGCCATGAATTCCAAAGCAAAGCCGGGTTCATTTGCGACAAGCCACCCCCACTTACGGTAGGCCCTTATGTCACTATCATGAAGGTACCCGGAATTGAACTTATCAAAAATAGCATGGCTGTCCGTTCTGACTACTAAGGGTACAGCTCCCCTAAACGCTTTGGTGCGTTTACAGGCCCACACTATAGCTTCCAGTTCTCCTAAATAGGACGAAGTAACTGTTTTCACCATTCTACTGCCGATATCCACAAGTTTTTCTTCGCCATTTCGCTCCACAAAAAGCATATATCCACTATGTCCCGTACTCCAGTCAGACTCCAGTGTAAATATATAGCGTTCTGCCTCAGCCCCTGGCAAAATGAGCCATTTGATATTATCCAGGGCTAACTGGAAGGCAGCTTCTATTTGTTTTTGTACCACTCCTATTTTTTCATCAGAGAATGGCCCAGCCTTCCATTCCCTGAGTTTTTCTCGCAGTGGGCCCAAAATCCTTTCAATGCCAACTATACACCGCCTTGCATATGAAAGGACCCCAATTACTGATTCCAATTGTTTTATATTTGCAACTTTCCCAACTTCCCTCATCTTTTTTTGTATATATTTTTGGAAACTCCAGTGCCCATTACTAATCTCGTGGCCCAGAAAGGTGATGGATTCACTACACCAGACCACCTTCTGAAAATTCACCTTTACTCCATAATGGGCAAATCTGGAGAACACTAGAATGACTTTTTCTCGGAGCTCTTCAAGGGTCTCAGCTCCCACCAGTACATCATCACTGTACTGGGGGCAGAATGTATTGTACAGTATTTCTGCGACCCTTTCCCCAAAGAAAACCGAGCTCCATTTCCAGCCCTGGGGTAGCCTCACCCAACGGTACCTCCGGGTACCAAAACTGAAGCCAAAAAGCTGTGATAGTTTGTCATCTACCGGTACCCCAAAGAACCCATCCTTCAGGTCTATTTTACAAAAATATCTCCAGTTTGGGTTCATTTCCCACATTTTCCTCCATACGTCAACTTGGGTAGTACCGGTTCCTGATGGGAAGTAACTATTCAGCTTTCTGAAGTCATTGGTGAAACGGAACATTCCGTTGGGCTTCCGGATTGGGAGCAGCGGGCTGAGGTATAAGTCATCTGCAACAGAAGCTTCCTTGAGGTACCCTCGCTGTACATAAGCATCCAATTGCTCCTGTACCTTCTTACGGTCAGCCACTTCCTCGACTATGTACTGTGTGCGGCTGCCCCGCTCTGATGGCTGCTTCCATGTAACTTCGGTAGCTTTCACAACCAGCTTCGCCATAGCTGCGTTGACGGGATGTTCTGAAAGGTTCCCTACTTCAGGGTACATTAGCATCACCTCATCCCGTAACCTATCACCAAAAGCATCAGCATCCCCCTTGATCTGTTGTACTATTTTTATCTCTTTTCCCAGGTGCTTTATTTGCACTTGCTTCGCACGTACTACTACCATGACTGTCTTTGGAGTCAGACATACGGTTTCCCCCGTAGTATTCAAGATGTTCAGGCGGATCATCCCCCCTTTAGTCACTGAAATGCCTGCAATCAGACCCGGTCGCTGCAATGCTACCGCCAAGGACACTCCACCATGGGTTGTAATCCTGTACGGCAAGTACACCCGAGTGTACTGCTGCGGTGACAAATAAACAGCTTTCCCGCTCAGAATAGACACCAGTTCAGGGGTATGTATACTGATCCACTGTGATCCTTCTAAACTCCACAGTTGCTCCAGTAGTGCAGCTCCTTCTCCCCAGGTCCAGGTGCCCTGCAGCTGCACCCCTTTCCTTGTTTCTTTGTTGTCGTTTCCAGCAGCTTCCTGGACAGCTGCTGACAACACTAGTTTTTTGGGCGCTTCGTTGTGGCTGCGCATCTGACTACTTGCCCGGATGTCCTCTCACTGATTTCACGTTGTGCGCAGTCCACTATTAGCCCCAATTTGTTGAGGGCTGGGAAGCCCAGGATGGGCCAAACAGAAACTCCGTTTGTCACCAGGAATTCAATCTCGATTTGTTCCGTACAGGGTGACACCCGAAGCTGGCAGGTTGCGACGCCTACAACTGGTGACGCAGTGCCATTAAAGCCGATAATTTGTGTAATAGCCCCTGGATTATGAGCAATCCCTCTCCTGACAGCTTCTCGAAGAGGCATGATGTTAACTTCGCTTCCCGTATCAATCATGCAGCGCCGAAAATGATGTCCATCCACCTCTGCTGGAGTATAGAGTAATGTTGTCGTTGTACTGCCCTGATCGATGTACGACACCTTGGCCACCTCCTTCCCCTTGTCCCCTGATGTTGATGGCTCGTTCTGGGCTCTTTCCTTAGTCCGATTATATCTCTCAATCCGCTGCCTCGTAGCACATGACTCAATGTCATGTGTCGGACTCTTGCAGAAATCGCACCACAGCCGTTTGTAGGGGGTAGGTACCCTGCTCCTTCTTGCAGTTGCTTCTTGATTCTGTAGAGCCTTCTTGACGCCTTCGGCGATCATTTCCGAGATTCGCTCATCATCCAGTTTGACAGCTGTGGCGGGTTGCTCCATAATCGCAGCCATTCGCTGAGCCTCTTGCTCCTTCTCCGGCTTTTTCTCCCTTTGTTGCTTGCTTCTCCTTGGCTTCTCTCCATCGCTACTTTGGTCAGAACTACTAACTTCTCCAGCTCCCTCCTTCTCCTTTCTCACACTTTTCCCACCAGTTTTCACCATAGTAGTTTGTTTCTTGTTTCCCTTCTTCTTGTCGTCCTTCTTATCCTCTGACTCCTTTCCTTCGTCACACATCTCTTTGATAGTGGCCTTCCATCTTCCAAACAGAATGAAAACCGGCGACTGGAAAAAAGCGCATCCACATCGGTATATCGTATGAAAAATGTCTTCAATCCGCATCCAGATCGTTGACGAAAGATTGATCAAACCCCATAGGATCAATAGACCCAGGATCTCGTTCCACCACGGTAGGCCATGCTCCAGGACGTACACTCCGGCATCCTGTATCCTTTCAAACATCTTCCTTGGATTCGTGATGGCATCAATCAGCAAATCAATCGCCTGATCCTGGAGTGCATAGAAACTGCATCGAATTGTCCCACAGCTCTTGAAATCTTGTCCATAGCCTTCTGGCGGACTGGGAGGCAAATCCGTTTCCACGTCATCGTCGTTTCTTACCAGCCTCTCCCACCAAAAAGACGCCATGCGATCCCAGACAGACTGATGGACCAGTGCCCCCTTCTGGGCGGTGTACAGATGGTTCTTTTCCGCTTTCGATGTTTCCTTCGCAGCAGGTACCTCATACATTGACCATGCAGTCGCTTCCGTTGCCATTCCCATGATAACTAAAAACATGAACCAGAATGGGATCTTCTTGGTCCACGCAGCTCTGCGCCTCCGCATCCTTCCATCCAGCATCAGATCCCTTCCCAACGTGCCTACCTCGGCTCCGAAACCATGCAGAAGTTGCCCCATTGCGCAGAAAATGGCGGCAGTCATGTTGAACAAAATGAGGAGGGCAAGGCCATTATAGACCATTCTGACCGCTCCTATAATCGTATTCATCCTTGTCTCATCAATATTGAGCATCCAGGCCAGCCACCCAAGGAGGGTCACCAGAATCTCCCCAACCCAATGGATGCCAGCTCCCAGGAATCTCACGCTCCGCCCAACAACGTTGGCCAACGTCGCCATGACTACAGCTCCTTCCATAGGCGATCCCGGAAAGCTCACAGTCATTTCGCACCTCACCGCAGAGGTCTCCACCAGAATCGTACGACGCAAATCCCTCACAGCGTCCACCTGTTGCGCGTACCGGCCGATCCGCACTCCCATAGGGTGCTACGGCACTCCAGCACCAGCGACGGCGCTCGCCTTGCGTAATGCGCCGCCCTCAGTCACTCCGGATCCCACGAGCGTCTCACCAGCACTCGGCATGAGTGCGCGGTACACCACAGGGCCCCGAGGCTCCTTAGGCCGGCTCACGTACTCTCGGGTAACGTGAGGGGGCAAGGCCAGCGGTGGCCGAGCCTGGCGGGGGGCTGTGGTGCGACGGCGGGGAGGTACAGGCGGCTGGGACACTCTTTGTCACATAGGGGCCTGCCGGAGAGCTGTCGAGACAGACTCCCCGTGGCTTTTTATTACAGAATCGTTTGTCCGATACAGCTGTTGCACATGGGTTCACCCCCTCTCGTCACCTCTCCAAGTCCGTTCACACCACTGGACAAGAAAAGACCCAATCAGTATCACCTTCCGCTACAGCCCGTCCCGTACAATCGCATGCCAGCCAGACCCCCTCACACTCCTCCCTCGCCAGAGATTCTCTTGGACAGCTCCAGCCGCGCCAGCTGGCTCCAGGCGGCCTCCAGTCGTCGCGTCATCCGCCAGCCCGGGCACCGTCCTGTCACGATCGCTGCCTCGTCTACCAACTTTCCGTAGCCCGTGCCCCTCAGCCCCCGAATCCTGGCGGGAACGATGGCGTCATCGCCCTCTTGTTGTGTGTCCCATCAAAACCGGGTGGCAGGACTGGTGTCGTCATCGCGGGGGTGCCGGTGGTTGTCGGTACAGCATGCGACTCATTGGTGGGCGCGTCCATCATGACGTCATCCTGGGCCTGCCCACGCGCTCGCGCTTCCCGGCGCTGACGCCGGATGGCCCTTCGCCAGACGCGCTCCTCTGCGCGTCTCTCCACGTCCGTATACGGTGGCTTGCCAGCGTTGAGTCGTCGGGCCACAATTGCGCTTGCTTCCACAAAGGCGGCGGAGGGCAGTACGGCCGCATTTGGCTCCGTCTGAATCCCGAAGTCCTTTCGATCGCTTGGGAATACCTCGGAGGCGCTGGACGGATGCGTGGCCGCATACTCACGGCGAGTGACGCCTCCACCCTCCATCCGCCAGCAGCGATCATCGGAGTGCGGTACACTGATGTCAAGGCTCACATGTACCTGGCGATAAAAAAAGTTGAGCTCCGCGCCGCGCCAAGCCTGGATCCGTCCACCTTCGCGTTCGATCATCGCCGCAATACGTTGACGGAACGCCTGCGTCCCCATGCCGGTGTACGGTCGTGTTGGATGGGGGTGCACCTGGAGTGCCCAGGGGCGGTACATGGCCTCCGGCTTGTAGTCAGGATTCCAGTCCGGCTTCTCTCCTGGCCCAGGCACATGTCCTGACGTAAGTTGCGTTGACAAGGTGCGGTAGTACGCCTCGCGCGCCTCCTCCTGCAGCCTATACCGCAGCGATTCTTCCCCGTGCTCTCGCTGGTGATGCAGCCACTGAACGTCTTCCTCGCTGAATGGCAGGATCACAGTAAGCCCGAAGCTCCAGTAGCCAGGGGGACAGTCAGACTTCTCGAGGTACCATCTCGAGAGCCAGAGGTCGCCCAGGGCGAGCCACTGGGCGACGAGGAAACGCCAACTTTCGACTTGGCGAAATCGCGTCGCAGTCATGGCTGCTGGGAAACCGCCAATCAGCTGCTGGGCAGTGGGAGTGAGAGGCGGGGTGCGCTGTGCAGGACGGTCAGATTGCAGGGAAGCGCGGCTGTGCGCTTTTGCCGTTTCGGAGATCTTGGATGGTGTTTGGATGTCGGACTGGTCGCTTGACGACTTGTGGGTGGGTGGAAGGATGTCGTCTTCCCATGCTGGTCGCAGATAGTCGGATGGGTCCATGCATGCTAATGCGTAGTCAATGGACCATGCAGGGTAGCATAGATGTATACTGGAGCTGATTCTGGAACTCGTTGGAACTCGTGGAAATCGTTGAGCGGCTCATTTCTGGTCAGCTTGTAACTTTTTGATCGCTCCTCATGCTGTTGCTTTGTCCAAATGTAAAATGCTCTTGATGAAGTAGCTAATGTCGGTTGCTTGGTATTGCTGCTGATGCTGGGAATGTTGCCTGCTGATGCTGGGAAGATGAAGTTGATGGAGCCATTTGCCCTGTCATTTATGGCCTGGAAATGGCCAACTTCAACAGGTAATTATTCGCCTCACGTGCACGCTTGAGCTTGAGTGCGGCATGGATCACAACAAGCATTTTTCCCTTTCATGGTGTGGGTCTGCCCCTGAGCTTAGATTGTATCCAACCGTAGTTCGACCAAATGTGCTCGCACATGCCAACCTGCGTTTTTCCTTGTGTCAGAATTGACGAGTGCGTTTGAATTGAATTTCAAAATGACATGCTTGAAACGCCAGAAAGGATCCTAATTCAGTCAATTTGTCTGGCCAAAAACGTTGAAACGTGCATTAATTCAGACCATGTCTAGCGTGAAAAAGCCAACTGGCCCGAGGTCGAACACACAAGAAATGAGGACGTCCAAGGAGGGTTCCTTCGGATACGGGTCCCCAACATATGTAAGCGCGACAACTGCATGGCAGGTGTCAATCGCCACCAGGTTGCATGCTAAATTGAGTCACCAGCTTTGCGATGGCGTGTGCCAATTCACTGCAGCACACATGCTGTTGGTATTTCACCAATTAGTGTGAAACCCGTACTCTGCGCCATCCCTGAACCCAATTAAGAAGATCTGTCAGCAGAGTTGACAGACTGTAATTGGGGAAGTGTCTTAGGCGGATGGTGGAATGGTACGAGCTTGCCCAGCTCCCGCTGCTCCTCGAGTGGCTTGAGCGCCAAAACCTACACCGCCGAGATAGTGAACCATTTTGTGCTGTGAGGACTTTGTCGCTTGCTTTGCGCTGGTCTCAACTTACGATTTAGTCACGATCATAAGTTGATCAAGATGGTATCTTAATGATGGGATTTCCAGAATCCCCGGTGGGGAGTCCCAATATGGTCCCCTGTGTACAGGTGTGGCAGGAGAGCAGTGAACTCCGTTGGGAAAAAGCTGCATACCCTTGATAGCATATACAGGATATGACCGTATCCCAGGACATCAGGGCACATATTCCAGGATATGGCTTTTTTATATCCTACGATACGGCCATTCCATATCCTATGATATGTTTTTCATTCGCAGCAGGTCGTGCCCCAAAGCAAGAACCGAATTCGTGCCCAACGGATTGACGCACACAACAACCGTCAGACGCGGTACATGTACCTGCTGGGCTGCACAGCCCAGCGTACTCTCATGCCACCCTAGACGTCACAGCCCCCCTCGTCAACAGAATGTACCCATCATTATTGCCAACGGCCTGCAGCAACTGTACCCGACTTTAGCACGCACAACAAGGCACACGATTTTGAAGACAGTGTCTTTGGCCGATTTTGGTGAGTGCATTGTGAAGTTCCTGCCATGACAGCCCTTGCCCATCCAGAAAGCTGCAGCCACCAAGGCCAGTGGTTGTCATCCCGGCTTGTGCCAAACTCGAACGCCCCACATTTCACTAACAACCCCCGCTACATCGCCCTCACTTTGCTCCAAGACCCTTCCCTCCGCTTCCCTCCTTTTATCCTGGCTGGAACCCCTTGCAAAAGCCTCCAAAGGAATTACGCACATTCGGGGGGGACAAAGCACGCGGGGACGGCGCCGTCGCCCCAGGGAATTGCACGGAGATCATCTTGAAAAGGCAAACACCCAATGAGTAGATGTCCGAAACCTTGCCGACGTACCGTGGGCCAGCAGGAGCGCTGAGCACCTCGGGAGCGATGTACCTTTCAGTGCCCGTTTTTGTGACCGTTGGACCGCCAATTCCGCGCTGCCTGGCCACCCCAAAGTCGCACAAGGACACCGCGATCATCTGTTCTTCCAAAGTCTTCCGCCGCATGACGAAATTTGAGGGCTTAAGGTCCATGCAGCGGGCACATTGATGTTCGTGAGAGTGCGTCACGCACAGCACATGCTTCGATTGAACCCGAGGAATGACAGGCGCGGGATTGCTGCACAGTTCTTGATCCTCTCTGACGACGGAGATCATGGTTGTCAAAAGAAAACGGCGAAGTCGCATGATTGCTGTGCACAGCAACTGGCAAATCAGAAAAGTGACAAGCAAGCGATGTGGGAAAAAAGCTGCATATCTTGGACATACATATACAGATATGGCCATATCCCACTGGATATGCAATATTTTCCGACGGAAGCAGCAGGTGGGCTATAGACTGGCATGTCTCACAAGGGCATGTACCTGTGCACGATGTCGTGGTGGATGTGCAGGTAATCGATGACGAGCATCATTTGTTGGAAGATCTAGCGAACGCGGTTCTCGCTGAGGGGCCTGCCATGAAGTGAAACCCATTTGTGTCAGCAAAAGTTCAGTGGTTGGGCTTTTGTAAATCAACCGTCGCCAACGCGCTGCCCCACATGGGATTGTGTATATTACCTTTAGAATATATTAGTCCCTCTGGCTTTTCCGTGAGGATCCCTTATTCTTCCTCTGACAAGACTAACGCCGTTCAGTGGGTCAATGGGTCAGAGGGTCCGTTTGTCAGAGGTTTGGGGTTTAGGCTGCCCCAAAACGAGAAGGTATCCTCAGAGAAAATACAGAGCGACATATTTCATGCCCATTACCTCTCGTGTGATGGTGCGATAAGACGGATCTGCGCGGGCAATAGTACGACTGTAGCACGCCAATAAAGCACGAAAACCATTCCCGTCCCTCCGCAATTGTCGGGCCCGCGCAAAACCCGATACGTTTGAGTCCACCGGCAAACAACGACAAATTTGCTGCAGCGGCAGCGACACTGCCTGAGGAAGGACGCAGGTACGGAGATTGCAAACGATCCCCTCACGTCAGTCGGACGAGTCGCGACAACCTTGCGATGCTCACCGATTGGTCATACGAGACCAACGCTGGGCCGCAAAGTTGCAGCAGTATTGGTGTGGAGTGCAACAATCACCTGCAGTAAGGGACAGCAGCACGAGCTGCACAGAGGATGTAGGGTTGTCTTCAAACCGTACGTGCGCAGCGTCGTGCGGACGCCCACTGTCCGCCGGCTAAGTTCTCCGCTGCCGTTTCCAATGCACTAGGAAAAAAAGGGCCAAATAACACGTGTTCAAACGTGTACAAAGTTTACGGGTTTGTGTTATTTTTGTGTTCTTAGCGTGTAATGCTATGATGAAATGTGTTTTATGTGTGTTCCCAAAAGTGTTATTTGGCCCTTTTTTCCCTAGTGATGCACAACCACCTTCGAATGGGCAATCTCTCAGATTGGTGGTGGATGAGGCACTGCGCCACCGCATTGCTAAATCGTCTGGCGTCCCAACGTATCCAAATGTTTGCAACATGTTGTGGGCTGTGGACTGTCGCAGTGTCGCGGTTGTTGTCACTCACCCCGTGGAGTTGATCTCCCTGCTGGTTGAACAAGGGCATCAAGTTGCGTTTCACAGCGTGGCACTAAGCTGTGACATCCGATGAAACTTGTGAGCTGTCACAATATGCATTATGGAGAGGCACCAACCTATCGTGGAAAACACCGGCGCTACCCGTTGCACACGAGTGGTATCACAGCTAGCTTGGCTTTCATCAGTCCCGCCCCGCCGGCCTGACACATCCGAAACTGCAATAGCCTGGGACCGTTTGAATAATTGGAACGGCGCAGCCGGCCCTGGTAGCGGCTTTTAGTGTGATCTCCGTGTGCTCCCAATGCGCTTGCCACAGCCGCTGCTCGTGGTGGACTCGCCACAACGAGTTGGATATTCAACGGGGCTGCGAAAGGAATATGGTGAACGTCTGTGGGCTGGGCAGTGCCAAAATTCAAGACAGCAAACGGTTCCGGGCTTGGATTTGTCACCCTTGAGCCCCCATCAGGGCAGGCTTGGTTTTACGCCGTAAAAACTGATCGTATTTACGTTTTTACGCGTAAAAACAGTTTTTACGTTTTTACGCGTAACAATGCGTAAAAATACGTAAATACAACGTAAAAACTGCCCAGTGTACATAAGGACAGTACATACAGACTTACGGAGTCCGGAGAGTGGCAGCCAGACGCCCTGGAAGGGGCAGAAAACGAGTTTTTGTCAAACACCATCATCGCCCTTGCCAAGGGCGAGGTGAACACTGTGTTGCGGGTGCTGGATATGGCGGAGGACTGATCATTGTACGCAGCTTTCATCACGTAATCTGGGCGTCCAAGGGAGCCGTAAAAACGTAAAAATAGCCGTAAAAATAGGGTCTTTTGCAAATTTACGTTTTTACGCGTAAAAACGTAAAAGTAAAAACGTAAACGTGAACGTAAAAACCAAGCCTGCATCAGGGCATCGAGGCTGCAGCCGTGGACGCACTCGGTCACGATCGCCAGGTAGGCTCCCTGATCGCCGTCGTCCACGCGCTACAACCTCCTGCTTCCCACAAACACACAAGGCTGTTCGCTTCCATCGTGTGCAGGCAGATCGGGTTCGTGGCCCTGAATGGTGGCGCAGGTGGGCGCGCAATTGCGCTCCGAGCAGGATCGTCAATGCGCACATGAACTGGGGGATGTGTGTGTGGTAAATGTACAGCTTGCACAGAGAGAGGGCCTCTGGCAGCAGGCACTTTGCCACGGGCGTTGAGCTTCGCCGGATCCACTTAACAACCACCAAGGTGGGATCGCCGCCCAGCGCCTTCGGCGGTTATTCGGCCACGTACGCGAAACGCCCAGCGGCTTCCTGAGGAAGCCACTTTCTGAAATTTCAGAAAGTTTAAACGGAACCACTGCGGGCAGGCCAGGCGCGGCGGTGACTGCGGTGGTAAAGCCATTCGACCAGGCACGATGAGACCGGGGCACGGAGTGTGTGTGGTATTACCAGAAGAAACAGTCTGTTTGCAATGCCAACTGCGATTCCATTTGACACAAATTGATGCTATCGCAGCCACTTTTGCGCCATCCCAGTCGCTGTGGCGGCATCATTTTGTGTCAAAATGGCATCGTGGCTGGCATCGCAAACATGTTGTTTTCTACCAGTGTATGCTCTCAGGGGGCATGCTGGGCGAATGCACCGGAACCCGCCCAAGCTCTGGCGGTCGCTATCGCCATGCCGCCGGCGACGCTCCCATCGCCATGAACTAGCTAGTTAGACTAGTAGACTATAGTATACTATAGTCTACTAGACTATAGTAGCTATAGCTGATCCATTCCACGACGAGGAGGGATCTCAAAGGTATGCTCCAAAGCAATGCGGAGATTCCATCGTGTATCCATTGGAGTGCAAATGTGATCCTGTGCACAATGAGCTGGAATCTGCAGTTCTATGCCCTTTGTAGTGTCGCGTTGCTGTCCCAACACTTGAACATTGGGGTGAGGAGCTAGAGGATATAAAAGGGATTGGATATTGGTGTATTTCAGAGTGCTTGGCAGTAATCGGCAAATGGCAGGGCAAGATTGTATTCATTCACTGCTCCTGTTTCTTTCTTGTTGTGGAGCTGACCTGGGCTGACGGTGATGCAGTTGCTGCCTACATTTTTGACAGAGATGAAACGGTACTTTTTCACAGTTTCCTGTGTGTCGTTGCAGGATGCTGGCGTGTGCTGACACTGCGCAAATGTGCACGACAGGTGGAGAGGCGGTGACGACGAGAATGGCGTGGCGATGTCGACGTAGGGGGTGGGCTGCCAGTGGAATGTTGCATGGCGGTGCTAGGGCTCCATCGGGGCAGCAGTCCGGCAGGCATCGGGGCAAAGGAATGGGTAAGGAGACTTGTGTCGTCATTGCATTCATGCTAGTTAGTACTTAAAAGAGAACTGGCAGGTGGATGATTATATAGGTAGTTACCTGGGTAGAGATATGGACGGTAGTTTGTTTGCGAAATTCATTTGTATTTTTTGTAGAATTGTAGCTAGACGACGGCGATGAGGAGTTAGATGCATGTATGTAGAGGGAGTGGGCAGAACTGTTGCGTTGGCAATCGGCTTGGGCACACCTTCGGCGGGCACGGCTGTCCCAATATGTACGCACCCTCGCGGGAGCCATAGTGTCCGTCTTCGGATATCCGGATCCACGAGGTTGGAACATTGAGCAGCTACTCAGTTCCATATTGCCTTATTACGCAAAGATGGCTGGGCATGCTTTCAATCATTGTTTCCTGCATATGCGGTCTATTTTGTACAATCACCAAATTCGTCTGCGTATTGTATCCAACAACTTAGCAATCTCATTAAAAACGCGGCCAATTTTGAATCCATCTGAGTTTGAGTCTCGAAGCGATTGATCAAGCGTTGGATGGAGCCCGTCCGTGATCAGCGATCTGCTGCACTATGAAAAATCGTGTTTGGTAAGGCTTCACTGGTTGTGGTGCACAAATGTTGATTGACAATCCAGCCAGTGAAAATGTGCAGGATATTGATTGCGTCAGAAAGAATTTCGTCCCTCCAAATGGTCCGACACGAGCACACCGTGGTGGAGTGCAATTTCACATGGGTAGGAAATATAGGTACAACACGATGCCGCCATGTTCTCTGGAGAATCTTGACACGACCTGTCAAGATATCCGTTGTCGATACGGAATGCAGCACAACAGCGCAGTGATGCCATAAGCAGCGCTGCACAGAGGGCGCAAAGTGGAAATATTATTGCAAGCATAACACCGTGAACATCGCGGAACCAAACCCATTTTTTCCTCATGTTGCATTTCGACGGAGAAATTTTCCCTGTGCAAATACAATAGAGTACAGGCGGAGGCAGACTATTGCAAGAACATAGCAACGGACAAGGCCCAAAGGAAGGGCAACAAAACACGCCGACTTGTTTTGACAAGACAAGTGTACAGTATACTGTACGTACACTGTACGTACAGTGTACAAAACAAGTGTACAGTACAGTACAGTGTACAATGTCCACTTTTGTGGAGAGCAACACTCCAGCAAAATTGTCGCACTGGGATTCGAGTTGGATTTAAAGGTGGTGGCGACAGTCTATAGACCTATCGTGCCAGAAAGCTGACAATTGACGGAGAATCGCCGGAAGCCCAAGGAGAGGCTCAGAGTACCCCGGGCGTGTCCCATAACGTCTCCCAAGCTCTCAAGTTGTAACTGCGCACTGCACGTACTTCCTAGGAAAGATGGGTACAAATACTGAGTATTGAGCCTCATGCCCAAAGTGGCCAAACGGCGTCGAATGGAAAGGAAAAAAAAGTCAGCTTGACGTCAGGCCTGAGTGCGATGAAATCGCTGTAGTGCCAATCTAACTCATGGCGTAAATGTCGCTTTTGAAACACTGGCGTTTGACAAATGCCGCCATAATTGGACCGTGGCCAGCAAAGGCTTTGAGCTCCCCATGGACGCCTTCCGCTTCACAGCCAGGCGATCTAAAATCTATTTGCACTGCCTTTCCCCCAGTGATGTCGGTGACCCGATGGGATCGTATTGGGGTCCTGCGGATTGGGAGCCCATTCGACTTACGTTTATGTTATGTTTTCATGCATAAAAACGTAAATTTGGAAAAGGGGTTATTTTCCGGATTTTTTACGTTTTTGCTGCTCGCTATGGTAGCCAAGTTACACGATGAAAGTTGGGTACAATGATCAGTACACGGTGCTGTATTTACGTTGTGTTTACGTATTTTTATGCGTTTTTACGCATAAAACGTAAAAATCATTTTTAACGGTAAAACCTTTCCGGTTTTACGGCGTGTTTACCAATCCTGGTGCTTTCTATGCCCTCAACCCCAATCTCAAATTAGACAAGTCACTATCATTTGGCTGGCTCACAGCTTTTTTACCAAACCACCTAACGCATGAATATTAAGCCATTGGGTGCGTCTCTTTTGGCGCGGTGACTGCTGCGGTACGGTTTCTGCAAAAACATCACGTAAGGCAGCCCCCACCCTCGATACCCACGTGACATGCTTCAAGCGATCCCAATATCCCATCATGGATGCCTCTCCGACCCAACCAGACAGGGCCGCGCAAGCTCCAACATCGACGCGACCGCCCTTACACTCTCAGCTGCAGGGTCTCTTCACCACCGGATATTCTGTACCCATCGCCCCCCCGAGGGCTGGAATCTTTGAGTGGAGAGGAAATGGGGCTGCCCAAGGAGGTGGAATATTCTGGCGCCTGGCGCTGGGCGGGCGGGGGCGAAGGATACAAAGGCCGCCGGGGTCACCGCGCGAGGAGCGACGCTGTGTCGTTTCAAGCCCGCCGGAGCCGCCCGCCGCTTCTCACCGTTGAACCTGGTGGGTGTGCGCAGCTGCTCTCAGGCGGCCCATCACGAACAGGACTGGCCGCTGACCGGACGCCCTGGTGATGTGGATGTCTGCCTTGGGCAGTACAGCGCGGTTGGCGCAGTGCCAACCGATGCCACCGCTTGGCGGCTGGGCGTGTTGATTGAAAGATGCAAGGCGTGGACGCGTCCTGGGCAGGAAGGCCGAGCGCTTCTCGCGGCCTTATATGGCGATTTTGCCGAGAATGCTGTGCTTGTCTGGAGCGTTAGGTCCAGGGCCCCGCCGGCGGTGGGCCGGATGGCATCCGCTCTCGGATGCCATCGGGATGGCCGCCGTCCCGGCGTTGTTGATGGGGCCGGGGGGCGCTGAGGGAGCTTGGGCGACGAATTGCTTGCGACGGCCTTGGGCGCATGACCACCTGGCGCTTACAAGCGCGCGCTCCCAGAAAGTTCCCTGGACACGTGTGATCGACGACCTCTTGGGCTCATTCTGCTCAGTCGCATCCGGCCGTCTGCTGGTTGCTTGGGCTTCCCTGTGTCGCTGCTGTCCCCTTGGCTTTGTCGCGCGTGCGTGTTCGCTGCCAAGGGCTGTCAGGCGTGTTGGAGCGAGCGGGGTTTCGCGCCCCTCTGGCCGACGTGGCCGCCGCGGCTGTCTGGTGACCGTCTGGTCAGCGTCGCTGACCACCTGTTGTTGTGGGACGGACTGCACTGAATCGTATTTGGTTCGGCACTTCGGTACAGATCTAGAGTTGCTGTCTGCTCTCGCGTGACGCTCACCTGCTGCGGCACAGTGCCTCAGCACATGCCTTTTGGAAATCAAAAACTCCCAGTCATCCAACCTGGTGGTGGCCGCCGGCGCCTACTCGCAGAATCCTCTTCGCGGGACGGTCACCAGAACTAAACGCCTTCTAATGGATGAATGGTAGTGAGTCCGTCTATTCTGCAATCCAGTCCTTCCCGTTTCAGATCCCTCGCTCACGGTGCCCGCGTTGACGAGGCATACAATTACTGGCTGCACCAATTCGGTTACTTTCTCCATGAAATCGGTGACTGCTTTCACCGGCTCCCTCCAAAACTTACCTAACCTAAACCCTAAACCCTAAACCCTAAACCTGCCCTTACCCTAACCCTAACCCTAAAATTCACCATAAAACTAAGCCTGACCCTAAAACTGAGGTTGGGACATGGTGTGCACGTGATTTAGTGCAAGCAGTCACCGATTTGGTGCGGGCAGTAATACTATTTCCGTTGACGACCGTCCTGCCCGCATCCGCGCCCTGCAGGTCCTCAGGGAACGCGCCCGCCATGCAGCCCCTCCTGCTGGCTGCGCTGCTGTGCGGCCTGGCGGCCCCCTCCGCCGGCCAGAAGAACGGCCTGCCCTCCGACCGCCCTCTCAACATCGCCCACCGCGGCGCCAGCGGCGAGCTGCCCGAGCACACCAAGGAGGCCTACAGCCGCGCCATTGAGCAGGGCGCGGACTTCATCGAATGCGACGTCGTCCTTACCAAGGACCTGGTCCCCATCTGCCGGCATGAGCCTGACCTCAACGACACCACCGACGCCTTCGCTAAGTTCCCCAACCTCCTGACGACCTACATCATCGACGGCGAGGAGTTCGAGGGCATCTTCTCGACGGACATGACGCTCGAGGAGGTCAAGACGCTGCGCGCGGTGCAGAGCCGCGAGTACCGCGACCCCAACTTCGACGGCATGTTCGAGGTGCCCACCCTGGCCGAGTACATCGACATCGCGCTGGCGGCGGACCGCGTGATCGGCATCTACCCCGAGACCAAGCACCCGTCGTGGCACAACAGCCTGGACATAATGCCGGAGGGGACGCGCATGTCGGACATCGTCCTCGGTGTGCTGAGCGACAAGGGCTACGGCGGAGACGTCGAGAGCGACACTTGGGCTGCCCAGCCCGTGTACATCCAGTCCTTCGAGGTGCGCCTCGGGTCCCGAGTTCCTCGGTCGCGTACGGTGACCGTTTGAGGACCGCCGCCCTCGTGTGCACGAAAATGGGCGACGCGAGGGCTGGCAGGCACATCGTTGTACTTTGGGATACGGCAGAATTCGTCAGCATTCAGTTTTGCATAAACATGGCAATGAGGTAGCCGTCATCTATTTTGCCCGAGCAAAACAGTGTCTATGATACGGCAGAATTCTCTTGAGAGTGTGTGGAGCAAGCGATCTAATACGGGATCGAATGCTGAATTGGATGCTGTGGTTTCGATGCTGATGCGCTTTGGGATACGTTAGAATACCCTTGAGATGATTCTCGGTCCCCTGGGTCGCGTTTGGTGACTCTTCGAGAACAGCCGGCCTCGTGCGTCCGAAAACGGCCAAAGCGAGGGCCGACGGGCACCTCGATGCGCTCTGGTTATGGCAGAATTCTCTTGAGAGTGCGTGGGGCAAGTGATGTAACATGGGACCGAATGCTGAATTGATTGCTGTGGTTTCGGTGGTGATGCGTTTTGGGATACGTTTGAATACTGCTGAGAAAGTGTGGAACGATTGATCTAATATCGAATCAAGCGCTGATCAGCGCTTCACTTTGTGAGTTGAATGCTGTGGCGTTGGATGCTGAGCCGAGTGCTGAATCCGATATTGTTGAAGTGGGTCGGCCCTCGAGTCGATGGCAGGCACAATGCCACGCACTGCGTTCCCTCCACGTTGCCTGTTCCAGTGTTGCCATCTGCGTCAATCCTTTGGCATCGCTTTCAGAACATGGCGAGCCTGCAGGCGAAGGAGGGCACGACTCAGTTCGGCCTTGTTCTTGTCGCAGGTGGGCAACCTGAAGTACCTGTCGAACATCACCGACATCCCGCTGGTGCAGCTGCTGGGCGGCTGGGAGGGCTACGTCACTCCCGACACCAACCAGACGCACCAGGCGATCACGACCGACGAAGGGCTGGACGACATCGCGTCCTACGCGTCGGGCGTCGGCCCATGGAAGGACACCATCATCGCCACCACGGCCGACGGGTACTCGGATGTGGAGGGCGCGACGGATCTGGTGCAGAGGCTGCACGACCGCGGCCTGCAGGTGCACCCCTACACCTTCAGGAATGAGGACAGGTGAGCGGCCCAAGACACGCACTTGGTGCTGAGCATTCGCGCTCAAGTCGAACAAACCGTTGGGCTTTTGATCGGATCTCAGAATTTGGGCAACCAATCCCAAGCGCTGACCATCGAAGCCCTGCATATCATCAAGAAGATTGCGACGTCCACAGAAACTCTCGGACAAATGGAGTGCACAAACGGGGGCCCCGTCAATGGACCTGTCAATCATGTGACGATGCTCTGCCTCTGTGCCTTCTGGGGGCCGTCAAGTGTGTGTTGCAAGTGCAAATGCACAGTTGGCGCAGTGTGTGCGCCTCCAGTGTCCTTGACCTGCTTCGAGTGCGTCACAGTCACCACAGACAGCGTCGGTTAGAATGGCCGTGGTCGGTGTGGGGTGCTCTTTCGGTTCGCACCATCACGTTCTGCAGGTCGGTGCATAAATAGTGGGCAGGTCACTATTAGTGGTGTTTTCAGTTGCTTCCTGTTGGCATCAGTACTGTTACTTGTGAGTGGCAGCTCCTTGTTGCAGCAATGTGTGTCATCCTGACAAGCGTCGGTTGCTGTGATCGTTAGGTTCCTGAGCTGGACCTGGGGCCAGGACTACGCACGGGAATACACGGAGTTCATCGATAACCAGGACATTGACGGGCTCTTCACCGACTTCCCTGGATCGCTGGCCAAATACTTCGTGAACAAGGCCAACTAACTTGGCATGTCAGCTGCATGCACGTTGTTCTTCCCCGCTGGATTGTTGGATTACGGGACAGGCATTTGCTGACACCCGCGGGCGCATAAATTGATGAACCGTTGGTGTGGTTCGCGATCCTCTTCGGCCAATTTTGTCGGCCAGTCGTAGGCAGCCAAATCAATGGGGCTGGGTGGGTGGTGGCGCCGACGGATGGGAATGAGCGCACTGCAGCGCATGTTCCTCAATTTTGGCGGTGCGCTAATGTACACAGCACTTTTAATATCTAATTCATTTCCTGCACGTGAACTCATCCCGTTTGGGATGTGATTATCGGGAGCACTGATGAACTCCCAGGCGAAACAGCTGCACGAGCATTGGGAACATTCAGCAGCCAGCAGACTGACTGAATGTGAATGCTAAGTATTCAGCAACGTGCTTATTGGAGTAGAGCGATACAAACTCTCCAGTTGCCTAATGCAACATCTGCACAGATAGGTTCCAGACCTCGGCTCCATGGACTCCCAGTGGCTTCGACTATCCCCATTCTGGGTGAACTCTTCAGTTGAGGCTTTGACATGGCATTGCTGAAATTTGCAAGCAGTTTCAACCTGGAAAACCCTTTCACCGCCCCAACGAATCCGTTGCGATCCGGAGCGCATGCTGGTTGCAGTAGACCGCAGTTGTCCCTTGCAAGTGGCCTCCAACGACGTGCTGTAAACGTGCTGAAAATGTACGTCGCACAGAAGATGAGATGGCAGTCGCCTTACGGCAGTGCCTCCACTCAAGATGGGCACAAAGATTGGCAATAGGGGTGGTACGCGGGTACAGGAAACCCGGGTACCCGGGGCGGGTACTGGGTTTTTTAGTACCCGCCTACCCGGGTACCCGCCAACCGTCGTACCCGGGTAGGCGGGTACGGGTACGTACTCGGGTACAGGCGGGTACCGGCGGGTACCCGGATTACCCGGGTACTGCACGTTTGACCAGCGGTCGCCCGGTGCACTGCTTCGCACGGCGCTGGTTTGCGCGAAGGTTGCCCCCGTCCATACTGTGTGGCTGCGTCCGCAATCGTGCACGGCGCCGATGCTCTCCACACACTGTTTGGGCCGCGCATTTGGAGATCTGGGGGGCGCCGGCGCGCCAGACTGGGGGGAATATGACAGGTTAGAACGTGGATATGGTGCCACTTGGTCGATATGGGGGCGCCAGCAAGCCGGAATCGGGGAATCCGACGGGTGGGCATATCAACGTGGTGCTGCTTGGTTGATCGGGGGGCGCTAGCGAGCCGGAATCGGGGAATCTGATGGGTTGGAACATCGACATGGTGTTGCTTGGTCGATGCCAAGTGATGAAGCGGGGGAGGCCAGGATTGGTCAACGCTATCGTTGACCAAAGGGCGTCCAGCCCTTTCCACAGCGTTCCAGAAGAAACGCACGGTTCATGGAAGACAACGTCAGGCGAGGGGTGCCGTCGTCATTGCGGACTCCGTTAGACAGCCGCCGGCCAAGCGCGGCGGAGCGCGGCCAGCCAGCGCTGTGTCGGCGCAGGGGAGCATCTTTCCGTACCCGGGTACATACCCGGACCCGGGTACTGGGCGTACCCGAGTACCCGGTCAATCGCGGGTACCCAACTTCCGGAAACCCCGGGTACCCGGGTCCGGTTTTGCCACCCCGGGTAGCATCCCTAATTGGCAAGCAATCCCATGTGCAGCACTCCCCGAAGTATCTGGGAGAGAACACACATGAACGAAAAGCAACGTGCGCCACGTAATGTGGCGCGTGATGGAGGGACAGCAACTTCTGTGCTCGAAAATCGAGCAACAGCAACAGCAACAGCACGCACGCCAAATGCAACACATTCATAGGGCAATCCATAATCTGGACACGAGTTGGCCCATTCAATGCCCACATCCTTTCCAGGAAACACGCAAATTGCCCTGAGCCCTATGAGCCCACGCTGCGAAACTACTGACCAAACAGATCCTGAGTAAAATATTAAACACTTGCGTAAACCACGGCCCTGATTCTTCGCCCATTCAACGCCCACAACTGTGCCAGGAAAACTGCAATTTGCCCTGAGTCCTCTCAACCCACGCTGCCAAATTATTTTGATCAACTAAACCCTGAGAAAAGTATTCAAAAATTGCGTAAGCCACATCCCCGTCAGCATCCGCGAAAAAAGGAAAGATTGCTGTCCGCGTCGACCCTCATTCCGCCCGCCTGAAACGCGCCCAGCACCTCGCGACATCGCAGCCCGCCGTACCTCAACCCTTGCCCCAAAATTTCTGACAGGACGTCCCGCCGTGTCCGCCCCTTTTCCGGTCCCACCCCCCCGGCCCCGGTCCGGTCCGGCGGCCCTTTCCGGACCCGAGGCCTGGACCCCCCGGGAGGCTGCACTGTCAGCCGATTGAGGGCGCCACTTCTTAAGCGGGCAGCGCCATCGGGACCCTGTTTCCTCACAGCGTAGCGCAGCGTGCTGTGGACACTCCCCAACTCCCAAACCCCCGCTGGGCTCACCGGCCGGACAGCACACACACGCCGGCTCCGCCCTCCTCCCGGCCGCTGGACGACGGGCGCCGAGCGTGAGTAGTCGCCAGCTGCCTGGGAGGGGTCGCCCAGCGGGGCTGCGTTTGGCTGATCGGCGCCGTGCCTGCGGCGGGTGAGGGAGCCCGGCGTGCCTCGATCGCGGAGGGCACCTGCGTTTGGCTTCGGGGGCGGTGGAGGAGGGGCCGGGCGGAGCGAGGGCGGCCATGGCGTCTACCAGCCGACGACGCGAGATGGACGTTATGAAGCTGTGAGTGCGGGGTGGCGGGGCGGGGTGGGGACGGGGTGGGGGCGGGCGAGGGGAGGGAGAGGCCGGGGGAATCGGGGGGTCGGATCGCGGCCCGGGGGGGTCCGTGGGAGATGCCTGACCGCGGTCTCTGCGCAGGATGATGAGCGATTGGAAGGTGGAGATGGTGGAGGACAACGTCAGCGAGTTTTATGTGGAGTTCAAGGGCCCCGGAGAGAGTGAGTGCGCCCGACCGCTGTACCCTTCTGGGGGATCCCGCTCGGGCCGGTCCCGGTGCGCTGTGTGGGCGGTTGCGCTCGCAACGGACGCCTGCGGACGGTTTGACCGGCTGCCGGGCGGGCCTGCCCGCCCCCCTGCCGCTGCTCCCCGAGGGCGACCAACCGACCCTGCTGTGTCTGCGACGCGTTTGCAGGCCCCTACGAGGGCGGCTGCTGGAAAGTCCACGTCGAGCTGCCGGATGCCTACCCCTACAAATCGCCGTCCATCGGCTTCGTGAACAAAATTTACCACCCAAACGTGGACGAGATGTGAGCTGCTATCTGCCTTCGCGGGGGGTACCACACCCCCTGCTGCTGCCGCTGCTGCAGCCCCTCCCGTCCCTGCCCGTCATGGTTGCTCTCGCGCTGATTGCCCCTTCTGTGTGTTCCTGCCTGCAGGGCCGGTTCTGTGTGTTTGGACGTTATCAACCAAACCTGGAGCCCGATGTTTGGTAGGCCCCCACCCCACTCCCCCTTGCAACTTTCCGGGCGTCCGCCTTTCCAGCCACGCTCGCCTCGCTTGGCATCCCCACTGTTCCCGCCTCATAATGATTGCTCCCTCCTTGCAGACCTGGTGAACGTCTTCGAGGTGTTCCTCCCCCAGCTGCTGCTATACCCCAACCCAACGGACCCTCTGAACGGCGAGGCTGCGGCCCTGCTGATGCGTGAACCGGATGCCTACTCCAAGAAAGTGCGAGGTGAGTTGTTGCGATGTGCTGACCTTCAATTGCCACATCTTGGGAAGGGTGGCTAGGCAGTTCCCATGCTGGCTCTTTGTGTTGGCTCGTATGCATCGCCTGGAGAAGTGCCGACCTTTCCCTTGTGTGGGGAGATGTGCAGAGATCATGTGTCTGGTGGATTGTGACCCGCGTCGAGTTCTATCCGCAAGTTAGGTTGTGGTCCCACCATCTGCTTAACAATTACTGAGCGTCTGGTCACTGTCTGGTGGCTGACCAAGGCTGCTCATGGCCGACTTAGCTGTTGGAAATCTACTGGCGTGGGTGGAGGATAGTCACAGAATAGCTGCAGGATAGCTGCAGGATAGCTGCAGGATAGCTGCAGTGTAGCTGCCACTTGTGGATATTGACCCTCTTCCTGAGTAGGGAGCAGTTGCAAAGAGCCAGCTGAAGATGTGCAGCTGTTGTTCAGCCCTGAGGGCAGCATATCCCCTCACAGTGCTCTTCAAAGCAGCATTTGGTTACCCAAGCATAGAATTGTGCAGGAATACTGTTGCCCTCCCAGTCCGTCGTTTGTGCCTACTGATTGAGTTTGTCTGCGACAACTGAACTAGCTCATCTGGCAGTTGGTAAATGGGGTGTGTCTTGGGTAGATTGTATCAAGAAACAATGGTGCATTGCTCATAGCCTCACGTCACTGTTGTTGGCGACCTTCCATGGTGTCTGGGTGCTTTGCAGTTGCATTATTGTTGGTGCACAGGCTCAGGCCCATCTTGCTTTTGGACTGGATGGCTGCTTTAACCCAATTTACTTTTGTTGTGGGTTGGACAAGTGGGCAGCCCCGTTGTGGCCATCGGGAGTGCACTGGTATCAAGGTGTATATCAAGGTGTAGGTAATTGTCCAGATAAGCAACCTGTTCTGCAGAAAAGCACGGAAGCTCACTGGGCAGAGCCACAGGTTGGATGGACAGAAATCAAAGGAAAATACCCGTCATTTATGGTGACTTGGTCGGCACTTGTCCAAGCAGAAGTATCTTGGCTGCAATCAGGAGGCGTATCCCATCGTTGCACATGCTTTGTATTCTCACCTGTTCTCAAAGATTGTTCCAGTGAAGCCTGCTGGGTTGGCTTCAAACTTACCTTGTCAGCAGAGAATGTGAGGTGTTCGATCGCGGGACCGCGCCCTGACAATGCCCAACTGTGCTGCCTTGCAGAGTACGTCCAGCGGTTTGCCCGACCTGAAGAGGTCTCGCTGAAGCCGTCCAACAAAGAGGACAGCGCTGACGAGCAGATGACGGGCTCCGAGGGCGGTTTCCTGACGGACTCCGAAGATGAGGAGGGTGGGCAAAGGGAAGATGGCCTGTGTACACAATGACGCACAACACCAGGTCGGCCACGGGCTCGCAGAGAACCGACACATAGGAGGAAGCAAGTTCAGACGAGCTGGCGAAGCATCGCGGCTGTGGTGTTGTACAACTAGCCAGGCACCCAGGAGGGGTGCCTGCAGTCGTGTGCGTGTTTGCCCAAGGCACTACGGGAGCCGTTTGCTGTGCAGGCTGTATATGTATCCATTTGTAACACAGAGCATTGAAACTCGGAAGGTATCCAAATGTGTCCAGGGGAAAAAGAGGAAGCCGTGGGCCATCTTTCGGCCAATAACACTTTCCGCTCAGGCAGGGATGGTGGCAATCTGCAGGGGCCCTGCGAGGTGGGGGCCCGCTGTTGGAGTGCAAACGCAGCGACTGCAGGCACACGAGCAAATAGGACTCTTTCAGTAGGTTAGGGGCTCGATACAGGTTGGGGGAGGTGGCCCAGCGCCGCATTTGTCACGAGCTGGTCAGGGAGTCGCTTGTGGTCCTCGACAGGAGAGTGTGCCGCATTTGTTATTGATCGAAATTGCTTTGTAACGTGGAGTGTAGGCATGGCAGCGCCACTGCTGGCACCATCATGGACACCCCAACGGCATTTTGTCGGATAGAACAAGAGAACTGTGGTGGGCCCCCCTCATGCAAGAAGCTCTGGGAGACCCCAAAGAGGGACATCAGCCAATCAGTGCATCACAGGAGCGGAAGTGGACGAATGCGGGAATCGCACAACAGCATAGGGAACATCGGATGAGCTGCCCTTCACACACGCAATCAACACGGAGTCTTGCTGGGGCCGTGCCTGCGTATGCAAGCGCTTGTTCATGGCTATGCCAGAGAACAAACCGGTGCCCATCTTTCCGAGCACTAAACTACGTGTTAGGGGCACACAAGGCCGCACAATCATTGTCATGGCCATTGATTCAGCCCGGGAGTACCATTTTGTCCGTGGAGCCGCTGGGTATTTGGACGCTGGGTTGTGCACTGGAGGAGACCTGTGGTTATGGGTGGACTGCCCCACGCAGTTGCTGCAGGGCGACAGTCCAAAACTGTTCACAGCGTTTCCAAGTCCTGTTCTCTGTTCTGGCCCGCGTTTCACTGCAATGCTCATCGACAATGATACGCTCGGGGTGGAACTATGTCGGAGGCAGGCATGGCCATGTTCTTGGAGACACCGCTGAGAATGAGTTACAGAGAGGTCGCGGACAGGCATGTCCCCCCAAAGCCACACAACCATCTGCCAACCATGGACCAGTCACTGCCTATCAACACCGCGCCCGTTGATCGTCCAACAATTTGCAGCAGAGTACACCGACAAACTCCATGTGAATACCGTAGCGAGAGACCACGCGGCAGTAATTGCCCGCCGGTGTGGCGAGCGCGACTGCTCGCCTGCCCACCTTTCTGTCGTGCCTGGCACGATTCCTTGGTGCCGGAACCTCCTGGGCGCATATGATGCGCTGTGCTCCACACGCCATGCCTACCCTCTCCTCCGACCATCGTCGCCGCGCCCGGCACCATTCCGGCGGCAATGGCGCCACCTGCACGCTTCTGACGCGCCGCGACGGGCCGCACTGCCGGGCACGCGCGCAAGGGAGGCAGGGCGCTCGGCGCCGATCATCGTCCGGCACTGCCATCCCGACAGATGGCGTCACGCTGGGGCGCCCTCTTGGCCGTCTTGATCTTGGACGTGGCGGTCGCCGCAGGGTAAGAGGACTATCTCTGGCGTCGAGCTGATCGTCTTTCGCATGCGTGCACGCGGCATCGACTCGGTCGAGGCCTTCCGGCGGGGGAGGCGGTGAGATCCGTCGCATGTATCGACGTAGCCGTCTTCCTTGGCATTGGCGATCTGCGTCGCGTGCATCGGGACCGCGACCCCCCGGCGGCGTTCGAGGGATTTGCGGCCGCCTTGCGAAGGCTGGCGGCGCATGTTCGGGTGTCGGAAAGGCGAGAGCGACAATCGGCGCCAATCTGCCATCGCCGTGCCCTGCCTATCTGTCAATCAGGCGTTTCGCGCAAAACAAACATCTCTACCGCAATCGCGCTGCGATTCGAAGCTTGCTCCTCCCGGTTCGAGGAGGCGTGCTCTTCACTTCCGTCATATCAAGATTCGCAGGATTCCAAAGAACGGGTGGCGCCGGGGGGTGGGTGGGTAGGGGGTTGCGCGGGTCTCTGTTGTCAATGTCCATTTGCTGGAGGCTGAGGATTGGAACGTGTGGCGCAACAGGTGTGCCCTGTGGCCGCTGTGGCCTGCGAAGAGATCATCTGGATCCCGATTGGAGGACCTTGGCTGGAGTGGAGAGGCTTGCAATGGAAATGCGGTAAGATTGGAAGAACATGTGACACATGTGCGGGAACGGGAATGGCAATGCAGTGCGTTCGTGCGAACTCATGCGTTGGGAAATGGCTATCATGGTTATAAGAGCCATCCAGTATTGCAGTGAAGAGGGATTGTGTTCATTTAGGGTCTTCTGTGCTATGAATTGTGACCACTGTAGCGCACATTGTATAGAAATATTTGATTCAATATGTCAAAAATTGTCCAAAAGCTTTCATTTACTGCAACAATGAGTCTGAGGACAATTGCTTGCACAGTTGTTGGTTCAGAATATTTGTCCCTTTGTTTTCTGTGGCCAGAATTCTGGTCTCCAAGCAATTGCCTGAAGCTGGTCACACTTCACAAGGAATCGTCATTCACCAAAACTTTCCTGCATTGGTTGTTACAGACACAGACATACAATCCTTGTGCTAGTTTTGCCAATAAACTGTGAACAGAACCGTCGGCTGCCTTACAATTTTGCATAGATCCCTCGAATACCCCCATACCAACATCAAGAGCAAATCTCTTTGCACTCAACATCTATTTGTTAAGCACTGCATGCATTAAACGGACATTCTTATGGTGGGTGCCTGCAAGACTACTATTTCTCCAAATAAGTACAAACAGAACACTGGCATGTTCTGGTGATGCCACCATGAGTTCGTCTGCTTCTCCAATCGCAGGACATCGGAATATTGGCCATCATCCGCTGCCTTCTTTTTGTTGGGATTTGGGTTTGTAGCAGCCGTTGGTATGGGGCCAAGCACAACGACAGGGTGCGAGTGGCCTTGTGGACCATCGGGTACACATTCATGTCGCTGCTGTCAGTCAAAATGATAGTGGTCGCTTCCTGTGGGGCTGAAAGCCGGTGGCCGGAAATGGGCAGTGGCAGGGCGGGTTTGGTGATGATTTTCATTCCCCTTGTACTGGGGCTGCTCTTTGTGCACATGGAGTGCACCAGATTGGAGGGAATCTTGAAACCTTTGGTGGAAAAGTCAGCAGACCTTGAGGCTGGAGTGACTGCGCCCCTCCTTGGTGACCATAAGAAAACCGAAGAAGAGGTAGGTACAAACACCCTTGGTACCCGCTACAAAGTTGCTGTTATGTCTCAATCCTTCATGCATGTGTTTATTGGCATGTGCGAAACGGTGAAAAGCATTGGCTTTGCACCTTGACACGATGACACACAAGTCTCCATCCATTTTATTTCCTTGACATGCACCACACACCACAGCTGATGACGTCCATGCCTGAAAATGTGTCTGACTCTGTCTTTCTCAGGATGTCAAAAGCCAGAATCTTTTCCAGGAGTTAGTGAGGCTGGCACGGCCAGATGCAGCCATCATGTGGGTGGCCCTAGTTTGTGGCATGGCTGCTGCCGTGCTGAGTGGCTTGATCCCCATGTACGCTGGCCAGGCCATTGACTATGCCGCCATTGATTCCAACCGCAGCATGTTCACAAAGGCAATGGTGTTGCTCGTGCTTGCGGCTGTGGGGAATTCCGTCCTCGTCACTGGCCGTGGCGGGCTGTTCTCGCTCCTTGGTTACAAGCTGTCAGTACGGATCAGGCACCAACTGTTGGCATCCCTGCTGCGGCAAGAGATCGCCTTCTACGACGTGACTGGCAGTGGCTCCTTGAGCAGCAGGCTGCAGGGCGATACAACATCAGTGAGCCAGGCCATAAGCCTCAATGTAAATGTGCTTGCCAGAGCCTTGATGCAAATGTTGGTTGTTCTCTTCCTCATGGCCAAGACAAGCTGGCGGTTGACTGTGATCACACTGGTCGTGGTGCCCGTGGGCGCGGTTGTGACTCAGGTGGGGATAGGTGCTGGTGTTGCTCGTTTCCAACTCAAATTGACCTATGTGCTGTTGCTCAATGTGTGTCCTAAAATGTACATGCGCTGGAATGTGCTGAGCAAGGCACTGTTGTCTTGCCATTCTCATGCAATGCAGCAATGGCAGCCTGCAATAGATATTGCTACCCTCTAAAATGGTGGTGTGGCACTATAATGTGATGTTTCACTGCTTGATGCGCTTGAGCCCAACAAGCAGATTCACCGATATAGTGCCATGAGCAGCGCTATCAGTGCTTAAAGCTGATGTGAAACAGTGAAAGTGGACAGCAATGACCAATGTCGATAGCCAGAAAAGTGATACTGCAGGCATTTAAAGTAACTGCATATACAATAGAACACTTTGGAAAACAATAGACCATTTGGAAGCAGGGTTGAAAGGAGTGCTGTTGCCAGGATGGCTCCAATGCCCCCACACTTCTGCTGCCAATTGCCCCAGACAATTGTCCCAGCAACTCATAACAAACCACAGCATTTTTGCCTATTTTACAGTGAATACGTAGTTGTGGGCATGCGCTGCAGTTGGAATTTTTATTGTGTTGGGGATTCGTTGGCCATATTGCCACTGTTTGTCTCCTTCACAGTGTCCATAGCATGTTGAAACTCTTGGAAGCCAGTTCAACAATACCCACAGTCCTGTAAATTGCGAAAAATCCATTTGTGCAGCACTCCGTCCGAGTAACTGTGGCATGTTCTGACCTACTGTGACTTGGGGTATGAAACTTGAGCCGGACGTCTTCCTGGCAACGCCAGCAGAATGCAAGGGCAGTGTCCTGCCCTGAAAGAGGCAAAGTTTACCACTGCAAGTTTGGAAACTTCCCTTGCAGGCATTTGGCGCACGTTATGAGGAGCTTCAGAAGAGCATCCTAACGGAGCTGGCGAAGGTTAACTCTTCCGCAGAGGAAGCACTTGCGGCAATCACCACGGTGGGTCCTGTTGTGCCCCCTTGTAGACAGGCTCACAATCTTTTCTTTTCTATGAAGCAGGCGTTTGGAATTGCCAAATACGCACTTTCATGTGTGTGATTCAGACCTCTGATGCAATCTAGCGTAATTGGTGCACATTCCCAACAAGCTGCCCTCTAAACGATGGCTTGAGGCCACGATGCCTTGTTCCAGTCGTTGACAACTCACAAGCTTTGTCCACATCGGACTGCCCGATTGACTGGGGTCTTGAAATTATGGCAAATCAATGACGTTTCTCCTATTGGGCAATTATGGGCATCGTCCACACCATCTGTAGATCAGAATGGTGAAGTGGGTAGGATTTGCAAGTCAGCAGCTTGCAAATTGGTTTCTTTTGGATGGAAGTTTCTAGCATGTTAATGTTTTGGCCTTCCTTTTACCCATGTGGTTGCTTGTCTCTTGTGCCATTTCACTGAGTTGCGCATACACATGCCAGTAACAATTTGTGTTGCCTCCCGCCTTGACATGTTACGTTCTTTCCTGTGCTGTTACACCAGATTCGTGCCCATGCTGCAGAGGCCTCAACTGAGGCCTTCTATGTGCAAGGCCTGGCCAGGGTCTTCAAACTGCAGGTCACCCAGACGCTGGTATACTGCGGCTACATATGCTTCTGCGCGCTGGCGCCCAATGCCACCCTTATTGGTGTCCTCTTCCTGGGGGGTCACCTTGTTCTGGAAGGGGTTCTCAGTGCTGGGGAGCTGGTGTCCTTCATTCTGTACATGCAGACTTTCGCCGATGGTTTCCAGAGCCTGGGCTATGGCGCAGCCAGCATCTCCAACGCACGGGGGTCTGTGGCAAAGGTGGCGGAGCTCATTCACAGGAAGCCTCAGGTGAGGAGCCATTCGACAAGAATAGGTGTATATTTGTGGCCAAGCAAATAAACAGATATGACAGGATAGGAAGTCCCGCATGGGCAAATCAATAAATAGCTGTTGTGAATATTGCAAATTTTGTCAGTGGATGAGCCCACAACAGGACCATTGTTCACATCTGAAATGTGGATGCCCCCTGGGTGTCTCTGCAACATCTCGCTCCCATGGAAATGGTTTCAGCTAAGCAGATCTGATACAGTTATGAAAACCACAAGAATTAGTGAACGATTATATCGCTTGGTTGAATATGAGTGGATCAGAGCTAGGCATTCCTTCAAAAGAGCGCTGATGTTCCTTCAATATTGTGCCCCTGCTGTCCTTCCTATCAGCCAGCCAGTCTGAATATGTTTGAGCTCACCCTTATCAGCACCTGTCTTGCCACGTGCAGCCACTTTAGAACGCCATCAAAGAGTCTGCATCCACCCTTTTGCATGGCGTAGTGCCTGTGCTGCCGTTCATGCTGTGCAGAAGTTCAGAGCCCCTTCGGTTCCACCAGCAATATGACGCTGTCGACATGGCATTCATTTTCTTGTTATTTGCACAAAGAGTTTTTCCATCCCTGAAAGGAAGAATATCCGTTCCAATGCGATCAACCAGCTCATCATCATTAATCAGCAAATTGATGAGTAAATGGTTCAGCGAGCTAATTTTGCACAGTTGTGCTGATAAGGGGGTGCTTGTTGTAGAGCCCTTTCGTGCTTCTCTTGCGCAGCCACTGCCTCCAGATGACAGCCGTGACCCTGCTGCACTAAACTGTATTGTACTGCACTGCTTTGTAGTGCTCTGCATTGTACTTCACTGCTTTGTACTGCACATCATTTTGTCTGGGGTCGCTTTCCTGCTGTGCCAGGAATGTGACGCACGCTTGCAGCGCTGCTGCGCTGCTGAGCTTGGACAGATATCTGGACGTTGGGCAGTTCAAATTGCAACCAAATCAGCTTAAGACCAGACGATGCAGTCCAGTCACATATATGTATGTGCAAAGCGATGTGTGGCGATGGGTCCAGTGTCCTCAGTGAATATCTCAAATTCGTGCTTTCTTTGGTTGCAGCAAACTTTTCCAGCACTTGAAAGTGTGCACCCTGTGGGTATTGCCGTTCCTCTTTGCATGTTGACTTGGTCTGTATGGTAGCAAGAACAGCAGTGCAAGTCTCTGCAACAGATATCATGCAGCACTGTCAGAACCCTGGTGTTGCTGGCATCACCATGGATGCACACCCACACCTGGAGAATCTCCGGTGCTGATTATGGATGGCGTTGTATGTTGTCCTTTTCTCTCGTATGCAAGCCCTTGTTTGTGCATCACAACAGATGCGCTTCATTGTGCTGTTCCTACTTTAGTTGCATTTGTGGCTGTGATTTTTGACACGCGATTCACTCAGATCGAGGAAGCTGGGCATTACAAGGCAGACCATTTTGATGGCCACGTTGAGCTCAGATCCGTTTCCCACTCCTACCCAACTCGCCCAGACAGTAATGTACTGGAGGACTTATCTGTGGAGATGCGCCCAGGTGAGGTCTTTTGTTGTTGCCTCGCAGCATCGCAAAGGCTTGCACCAGAATATATGGAACAGCGACAGGCTTGGCTGCTGCTCCAAGAATCTGAATCTTTGATGTGTGACAGGAGCCGGAGCATGTGATAACATCAATATGGCATGACACTGATGGGCAATGCAATTGACTTCCTGTTCTATGTCCTTCCATTTGTCTGCATGCTGGCCATGTGTTTGAAACGTGGTAAACAGGAGTCAATGAGTAGGGAAGAACTGAATAGCAGTGCCCATTTGCTGACTGGAAGAATGGGAATTGCTTGGGAATGCGAATTGAAAGATTTCCAGTGCAACCGACACACAAACCTGCTGCATGCTCAAGACAATGCCCTTGTGGCCAAAAGCAACTTCACGCCGAGCACTCCCATGGCAAACGGGCTGTCTTGAATGGGTTTTGTGGCACACAATATTATGGTTACCATCGCCTTTCAGGTGGACATGCAGCACTCTGGCATGCAACCAGCAAAGCCCTGATCAGACTGTGCATTGTTGCAGGCGAAGTTGTCGCCTTGGTTGGCCCAAGTGGTGGTGGTAAGAGCACCATTATGAAGCTCTTGCAACGATTCTACATCCCTCAGTCTGGCAGAGTCTTGTTTGATGGCAGGGACATCAGCGATTTTGAACAACACTGGCTGAAACGAAACGTGGGCGTCGTTGGACAGGAGCCCAGCCTGTTTGATCGGACGATTAGACGAAACGTCATTTTTGGTATGGAGCCGGAAGATGGCATGGAGCCCCCAACGCAGGTATTCGCCAATTTCTTTGCAAAGAGCTTTTGGTTTACGTATTCTGTTGCCCCATTGATGAATGTAATGTGCCAGTTTGACTGCAAGCATTCTGATAGTATGCAGTACGAGTGTATTGCCATGGAAGTTGGAGAGCTGTGACCATCTGTGCGCAGCCTGATTACTCTAGTAGCACATTAAACTGCATTACATGGCAATGACTCTGCCCGTGTGGCCAGTGCCACACTATGGCACTACTATGGCACAGTCCATTCTCGTTGCCTCAACATCGTGCCGCATGAAGTCGTTCAACAGCTGCTGAAACCCGTTGTTCAAGGAAGGGAGGGTGGCATATTGTGATGGAACTGGTGTGATGGAGCTGGTGTTCTGTGTGGAGCAGCAAGAATTCCACTTTTTACATTGCGACCCAAATTTGCAATAGGCAGAGCAAAATAGGCCAGAGACACGTTGGCCGATCGATTTTCTTTGGCTTAACATAACCAAGGCAGCGTATGACACACCTGCAAATGCCATTGAACCAGCCAACAGAATTTCCGATCTATTCAACACCGCGTTCCCTTGTGTGCGGCACACCAGCATGCAGAATGCGTTTTCATTGCTGCTTTGAGCAGTTCCATTGTGTCGTGCTGCTTCAAGTAACACCCACCATGGGGCAAGGGCCTGGTTTGCGTATTGATGGGGCTTTGGTTGTATGTTTGTTGTCGGTTTATCATGAAACGACGCTGAATGACGTTAAGTGCTCGCTTGGGAGACATTGTGGGCATTGCTTACCACTGCCGCCACCCTGGCGGGCTTCACCAGCTTGTTGAATACAAAAGCCCCTCCGATGCAGTTCAAGGAAAACAAACCTCATGGAGGCATTTGCGCACTTGTCGTCGCTAGATTAGCTGCAGCCCTGCACTGCAGCAGCGTCCTGTGCAACAAATGATTATTCTGCATTTCGTCTAGCCCGCGCGAAAAGCACAGTCGCGAGAATGACAACGCCAGCTTGGTGATTTAAAGAAACGAATGGCCCTTTCCTTCTTCGCAGGAGCAAATCGAGGAGGCCTGCAGGATGGCGAACGCCCACGATTTCATATCTGGTTTGCCGGACGGCTACGACACGGTGTGCGGAGAGAACGGAGTGCAGCTGTCCGGTGGGCAGAAGCAGCGCATCGCCATCGCACGTGCCCTCGTCCGGAACCCCAAAGTGCTCATGCTTGACGAGGCCACCTCTGCGCTGGATGCTGAAAGCGAGGTATTGGGCCTCCAGAAGAGTTCGCTGCGGCGGTGGTGGACTTTTTAGTGAGCTCGCAACAAAGCGATCAGTGGTTCTTGTGTTGTGGGGATCTAAAGGGCGCTGAGAAAGGGACGACTTGAAGCGAATGGTTGCCTTTGTGTCCGTGCACGTTATCGAGTGCGCTAGACTGTTCGTTGAACGATATTATGGCACGTTTTCTGTGCATCTTCGCGGAGTGTTCTGTGAACTGTTTGCACTATGTTGCCTGATATGTCACAATTGGAAGACAAGAATCAGATTGAGTGAGAATTGAATGAAATATAGCAATATAGTAGAATTCCAAATTCTTGCAGGTAGCGAAATAGACAGATACACTGAATGGTAAAAGTTGCTCATTTTCAAATCATTCAATATAATGTAGTCTAAACAATACGCTTCCTGAAATCATCTGAAGTTGCTTCTGCTCCGTCAAGAGTACGCCATTCACACTCCTGCTTTAGGAAAGCTGCGAAACAACGGCCCGTGACACCACAACCAGTATTGCACAGTGCTGCGGGGCGCTGCAT
This sequence comes from Ostreobium quekettii, assembly GCA_905146915.1. Classification (NCBI taxonomy): domain Eukaryota; kingdom Viridiplantae; phylum Chlorophyta; class Ulvophyceae; order Bryopsidales; family Ostreobiaceae; genus Ostreobium; species Ostreobium quekettii. The sequence goes on along the minus strand of CAJHUC010000505.1, from coordinate 27,594 downwards.
TAGCAAGCCACACCGTTTGCATTTCCCTCGCCCTGAGACGCTTGATTTGCTCTGGTCGAAGGCACTCGTGCAGGAAGCCTTGGAGCGGTGCCAGAAGAACCGCACCGTTCTGGTCGTGGCCCATCGGTTGAGCACCATCAAGGGAGCAGATAGGATTGTGGTGGTCAAGGGAGGGCGCCTAGTGGAGACAGGGACGCACACAGAGCTGCTGGCAAAGAGTGGTGAGTGGCACAAGGCCCTCTGTCGATGGACCGTCAGGGACACAATTGTGCATGGAGAACTTGCCCGACATCCCTGATAGATGTTGGGGCATTGATCCGCGAAACTCCGGTGAATGCGGACCTCAGAGCTGGCGCCCAAGATGCATCGGGCGTGCTGCCTATTTGGGGTGCTTCCAACCATGCATGACAGGCTAAGCAGGGGTGACATAGTCGTATTTTTGTCAATCCCAAAGGGATGCTTGCCAGTGTTTTGATAGAGCAGTTGCCCCTCTTGATTCTTCGAACGCCTTCCTCGCGTGGGGGTGCGCCCCATGTAGGGTGCTTCGAAGTGGTTGTGGATCCCCTAGGCTGTGGAAATGGCTGTGGTGCTGTGGCAATGTGTTCGCCATTGGTGGCGAAGGATAGCATTGCTGGAACGACTTACCACAGCTGAGATGGCAGCATGTGAAACGCACAGCTAATGTGAGCTGCGTCTTATAGAATGTGAGCGACAGGCAGTCCTCTGTGCAGTACTCCTAGTACAAGTGCTCAGCACTACTCAGTGCCGCTGAATTAAGGAGCAAGCGCAGAGCACAGCATGGTTGCGACAGACGGTTTGTAATTAAACTACAAATTGGGCAACTTTGAGACATTAAGCATTGGAAAACTTCTCAACGCGTCTTCATGTGCGTTTCCATTTGCAAACTACGGGCGCTGCCTTGTTGTGGCTTCGAAGTGGGCACGGTTCGCTGGGAAGGCGATGGGCAACCGCCGTGCCTTGCGGCGTTGGCTGTACATGCTCGCTTTGGCACTGTTCCGTCTCTGTGGTGCGATCAAGCATGTGGTACTCTGTGCATAACATGAGGTTGGTCTGCTGCATGCGCAGGTATTTATGCATCGTTGGTACGGAGGCAGATGCAGGGCATGGGCTCGTCCCTGTCGCTTGCCTCGGAGGGGTAAGGCTGATGGGGAGATCGGGGTGCCTCTGTCATTGTGCTCGCCACTGGCATTGCTTTCCAGGTTGAGTGCAGAGATGTGGTGCCTTGGGGACGGTGCTGGGGTCATTAAGTGTTCACCTTAACGCACATTTGTCTGATGCTTTTGGCGTTGGCGCTGGTCGCAGCGATATTCTTTCAACTGCACGATCACGGGACCCAAGGCCTGAATCATGAGGAAATCGACGCGAGGGGCTGAAAATTCAGGACAGCGCTCTGAGAGGACATGGGTGAATGTCCCTACACTCCGCTCGCTTGCCTCGGGATGGCGAGTGCCTCGGAGTGCGACTCCGCTGGAAGATAAATGTAGGTTCTGACCAGTGCCCGAATTTGGTAGAGACGTGAGCGACGCATTGTGTTCCAGCTACTGGAAGCTAGAAATGCTGCTGTGCTTGCGGCATGCCACATCCTCGTTTCCTCAACGCCGCGCCCTCACTGAACTCGTTTTGACAAGGGGAACAGTCAGGAGCCAGCTCATTCGGATGTGCCTCCAGGGACTGTAACTGTGTTCTGGAAGCACTTTAGTAGTTTTCTGGACAGTTTTAGTGCTGCTGGTGTTGGTAGAATGGTACTAAATTGAAGAATAGCCTGAAATACAGCAGCAAGGAATTTGACAACTTGGCCGAGTCCGGGCCACCACTGCATGCAGCGTCGCGACAGACAGCATTCAAAGCCTGTGCTCATGATAAATGGGGTCCGACACAATTTTTTTAATTGTTTTTCACACTTTTTTTCACTGAGGTTGTGGCAGCAGGGTGATCACTAACAATCCAGGAAGAGACGTTAACTGCCGCCATGTCTGCTTAGATGTGCAGCTGCAGTCTTGCGCATGCATGGCAGCTGCCGTGATGGCGCTGCATAACGCTCATGGGAACTTGCAAAGGGAATTGGAACAGGTTCACAACCATGAACGCAAGCTGCACCGCGGAGCAGCCGAGGTGCTGCTGAATCACAGTGGTTCGAGGCCCGTCGAATAAATGTCACTCGCTGTTGTCGACCAAAGCATCACACCAGTGGCACTAGCTGTCCTGCCGGAAATGGAGCCAGTGAAGCCATACGCCAGCTCGATGGTGTCGTGTGATGAACTGGGACATCAAGCCACCTCAGGCCCGCTCTACCTGAAACTATCCGCGCGATCGAGCAATTCAACACTTTGGCAATCATGCCCCCTGAACTCTGCACAATTTCCCGGAGCCCCATGCCCAGACTTCAGCCCCGGCACATTACACAATGTTGCTGCTGCAGCAGAAGCGCCGCACTGCCTCCTTTTGTCTCTCTTCATAACATTTTCATGACCACGTTGATGTTAATGGCTCCCGTGCGACGTTGAATCTCGTTGTGCCACTTCACACAGATGGCCGCACAAGGACTTTTTTGCGTGCGACTTGCCGCTTTTGTCCGAATTAGGTTTCAATGACCGGTTCGAAGCGCTGGAAGGGAACCCAATTGCGATGGAAACCCAATTCGGACAACGTCCTGCGAGGCTGAACGAAAAAAAGGCCTGTTCCAGCCCCCGCGCCTTACTCAGCAGCGTGCCAGAAACGCGTTGCTGGCCTCCTGGGGCGAAGCCAGGCCCGCTGGCCCAGAAGGCCGGCCCTGGGCCCAACCCGCGCCTTCCCCCACCAACCCACCGCCCGTACAGACACACACACCATGCCCGGCGTGGCCAACACCTTCGTCGTCTCGGGCAAGTCCGGACGGCTGTGGCGCACCAGGCCCTCCCCTCGCGGTGACGGCCTGCTGGCCGCGTTCTCCAAGGCGGCCGGCCATCCCCCGCCTTCCGCCACATCCCCGTTCACCGCTGTGGCCGTGAGCCCCGGCGAGCGCCTCGTGGCCGCCGCGGACGCCCGCGGGCAGGTCTTTCTCTTCGACATGGCGCGCAACCGATACGGGCGGTTGGATCGCCCGGGCAGCGCGGGGACGTGGGTGGGGTTCTCGCCCCGTGATCGCCGCCTGCTGTTCGCGGCCTTTTCCGATGGGATGGTTGCCTGCTATGATGCCGTGGCGAGGTGCAGGTTGGGCACCCTGGTGGGGCACAGGGGGCCGGTGACCGGCATGGCGTTCGCCGCCAGGAGGGATGAGCTGATCACGGTCTCGAGGGACGCCTTGGTGATGTGGGACACGCTGGCGCTGAGGAGGCAGCGGTCGATGGGAGGGAGGGCGGGACGGCGGGGGATCGAAGGCGCCGCGTTCGTTCCCGGCATTGGTGGGATCCTCACGGCATGGTCGGACGGCACCCTGGCGCTGTGGGACGCCGACAGTCTTCGTCAGCGCGGCATCGCGAGGATGCGAGTGGAGTGCAGGGAGGGGTGGAGGGCAGCCGGGATGGCCGTGGCGCCCGGCGGGTGCTGGGCGGCTGTGCACGGCTCCGCGCCGGTGGTTTTCCTGTGCGACGTCGGATCGATGGCGTTCGTGCGGGCGCTGGGCTTTCCGGAGTTCGCCAGCCCCGGCGAGATCACACGCATGGCGTTCATGCCGGACTCAACCACGGCGGCAGCCATGGGGTCGGACGGCGTGGTGCGGTTCGTCGACGTGGAGGAGGGGCTGATCGTCCAGGAGCTGGGGCTGGGGGGCCGGGGTGGCGATCGCCTGTGCGACGTATTCGGCATGGATCCCCGAGGGAACGTGCTGGCCGCGACCACTCGACAGGGCCGTGTGGCCGTCTTCGACCTGGCGGCGGTACGAGGGCGGCCGTTCGTGCCGATCCGCCTGATGCGCACGGCGCTCGTCGATGGGCGCGTCCCGGCGTCCCTCATGCAGGCCTGGGATGCGCAGCCGGCGGTGGAAGAGGGTCGGCGCGTGGCGGCGCGGGAATCGGAGGACGCCTCTGTAGAAGGGCTGGAAATGGCGAATGGGGTGGCACCCGGCGGCTGGTGCGAGGCTGCGGGGGATTGTGGGAAGATTGGGATGGCATCGGGGGCGGTGGAGAGGGCGCTGAGGGTGGTGAGGCTGGACCCCTCCTCCAGGGTGGTGAACAGGCGGCGGCTGCGCACCCTGCTGGAGGCCTTCGGGGAGTACCCCGCCAAGTACAGGCTGCTGATCTGGGAGTTCCTGCTGCAGATCCCCGCCAACGGGGAGGCCTTCGAGGCGCTGTCCAGCAAGGGCCTCCACCCCTCGTTCTCTGCACTCTCCCAGCGGTTCCCGATCCCCGATCCGGCACTCCTGGGCAGGCTGGCGCTGGCGCTCTCCCGGCTGGCCCACTGGTGCCCCCTGTTCGGCGAGGTGCCGTTCATGCCGGACCTGGCCTTCCCGTTCGTCAAGCTCTTCGGCGCGTCCGACCACGCCTGCTTCGAGATCCTGGCCACTGTGATGCTCAATTGGGCGGAGGGATGGTTCAGGCAGTTCCCTGCGGCCCCCACGCCCACGCTGGTCCGCATGGAGGGGCTGCTGTCGCACCACGACCTGCGGCTGTTCGATGCCCTGTCGTCTCTGCCCGGGGGCTTCCCCAGGGTGGCCTGGGGCCTGCTGTCCACCCTGATGTCGGAAGTCCTGTCCAAGTCCGAGTGGCTCAAGGTGTGCGAACACACCTTGTCCCATGATTCTGGGGAATGAGCTCGTCGAAGCACAAAGCCGCGAGCAAAGCCACCGTGTGCCGAGCTATGTTTACACGCAAAGCCACCGTGCGCCTCCCTGGCGACGATGGGCGCAGCAACATCCAGCCTGTGTTTGTCCAGAATCCATTGATAGTTGTTGTGCCCGCCACACCGCTTCCCCTGGGGTCATGCACAGGGAGTTGGTGGATTGATGAGCTTCCTGTCACCATTGTGAGTAAATGCATCGAATGGCCGATTGACTGACAAGCTGAGTGTTGATTATCTGATTGTTAACTAACGGGCTGAGTGACTTACTGAAGGTGTGGGACCACCTTGTGAGCAACCCACCGGCGTTCCTGCACTACGTGGTCCTGTCCTACGCCACGTTCTTCAGGGAGGCACTGATGGCCATCGAAGTAGAGGAGGACATCGAGGCGTTCCTCCACCGGCAGAGGCCCGTCCGCATCAACGAGGTGATCACGGGAGCCTACGCCCTGAGGCACAACACACCAGAGCACCTTCGGCCCCCCGAAGGAAGACTGACGCCGCTGCGGCCCGGCCTGGCGTACCCGGAAGTCTCGGACTATCCGCACCTGACAGTGCGGCATCAGTTCATGGAGAAGGAGAGGATCCAGGAGGAACAGGAAGCTCTGCTGAGGCGGCGGTGGCTGTTGGCGGAGCTGGAGGGGCAGACGCGGCGGATGGAGCAGCAGAACGCCAGCGAGTGGGGAGCATCGGCGCAGGCGGAGCAGGCCGCAAAGCAGGTGCCCGGTGCCGAGTACTTCCTCCAAACGGGTCCAGAAGGCACGGAAACTGCCCATCCAAGGGGTTGTGCGCACTTCGTGCAAAATTTAGTATACTGTCAGAAAATTCAACATTGGATATAAAAGCTGGACCGGGCCAATGGTCCCAGCCTACTGACAAAGTGCCATGTCAGTATCGATTGTCGCCCCACGCGCACGCCGCCAAGGAAACTTCGGCCAACTACAAGCCAATTGTGTTGCGTGCCTGGCTGCTCAGCCCCCACCACACCGCAGTCTGCATCCACAATCCACGCAATGCGAGGACACAACATGGGGCATTCTGCAATGGCTGCAAATAATTGCCTCAGTGCTGTGCGCTGCAATATATTGCGGGAATTTGTACATCTGCCACTGCTGACAACCGACGCATTGCTACCATGCAATGTATGCTCAAGACAATCTTAATATGGCTGGAACACGATCGCAACCTGCAGAGGTGCCATAGCACCTTCGGGGTTCCAATATCCCGATGGATTGCTTTGCATTGCTCCCATACCCATCAGTGGTGGTCACATTTGACAGGAGACTGAGAGGAAACGGCACGAAATTCGATCAATGGAGCAGCAGCTCATCGCGGAAAAGGCGCGGCTGGACGACCGCGCCAAGGGCGAGAGGCTGCGCCAAATCCAGCTCCTGGAGGAGGCGTACCAGGCGTGCCGCGCCCGCCTTGAGAGGGACATGGCCGACGAGGTCGAGGTCATGCGGGAGGAGGTCGCCCACAAGCGGCGCCTCCTGGACTACGAGCTCAAGTCCAAGCTGGAGGACGAGAGGATCGTGGCGCTGGAGCTGCAGGCCCAGCGGCGGATGGCCGCACTGGAACAGGTGACTCCCGCGAATGCTGAAAGAGATGCAGCACCATAGCTGTCCAAACGGCTGCTTCCCAGTGAGCCATTTGGTCACCAGTATTCGCCAGAGAGTTGAATTGAACTCGGTTCTGTAATTGCAACTGCAGAGCAGGAGTTTTCATACAGCACAACTGCTTGAAACATTATTTGATCAAAGCACTGCCGATTTCTTCAATCAATGGACGTTGTTTCACACAACTCGTGACAGGCGGCCACATTTTTTGAGTGGTCCTTCTCCCTGCAAAATGGTTCGTCTGAAACTGGGGGGGCATCCACAGGAAACGCTGGGGAAGGCGGCGCGAGCGAGGATGCAGGCCGAAGTGAACACGAGGCTGGCGGCTGTGGAGGCACATCAAAAGAATCAGCTTGAAAAATGGGTTGCAGAGGACAATGAACTGGAGTTGAGGCTCAGGCATGAGGCGAACAGAAAGTGAGAACCGACATACTTCACGTACAAGCCGCTCCCATTGCAATATTTCATTTTATCTAAGAAATCATCATTTTGAATGCAGCGCATTGACGCGGTATTATCAAGAACAATGAATTCGTTCAAAGCGGCATATTCTAAGGTCGCTTATACCAACCGATGCATTTTATGCAGCTTCTTGATCGACAGTCGGACCGACGTACGTACACCCACATATGGAAAGCGTGCGTGACTCAGATTGTTCTTCATGGGGCTCGAGATGGCGCCGCGAAGATAATACGTGCGAAATATGTTGCTGACGGTCTGAAACTTAAGATGAGAAATCATGGAGAGGTCAATTATTTGTATCTCACATTTCGACCTTGAATCTATTTTGAAATGTTAATTATTGCATGAACGCTCGAATATTTATGTGCCATAGGGGTAATGCGCAGTCCTGGCACTCAATGCTGTTGCACTGTACCTCCGTTTGAGCTTGGAATTGAAGATTGCTAGCATTACCGCCTCCAAATCGCATGTGTTCGCGTATTTCAATCGATTTCGCGCGATAACGGATCTCGTTCTAACCTACACAGCCTCTGCAAAACATTGGTCGCGCAGCAGCAGCCGCGTTCACAGGGCACATACTATCCATGAAGCGCTATCGCGAAAAGGCGAACTCCGACAGCAGACAAATCAGGGATTCTGGCTCGTCTTCTTCTCATTCCCCTTCGTTTATCGATTTCGCCTCTGTCATTCAGGAATCAGGTTGCCACCGCGGCAGAGGAGTCGGCGGCTCGGGAGCAGCTGGAAGAGAAGCTGTTCGCGGCCGAGCTGGACAGCCAAGCCAAGCTCATGCAGATATCCAAGGAGAGGAGCCTCCGCAGGGTAGCCACTGAGGAGGCTGGCCGCACGGCGTCGCTGCTGGAGGAGCAGAAGCGCCGGGAAGAGGCTGTGCGGCACCAGGACGAGGCGTTCCTTAGGGCAAGGGCGCAGGAAGACAAGGCGTGGTACGAGAGGGAGGAGGCGGCGCGAGAGGAGGCCTTGAAGGCCGCGAGGGAAGCGAGGCTGGCGGAGCAAAGGAAGCGAGACTGCGAGTTGAAAGGTGTGCGAGCGAATGCCGGCTGGCGACACCTCTGGTGTTCATTGTATGTGCGGGGGTGGGGGGTGGGGGGGGGGGTGGTGCAGAAGGGGGAATTCCACAAATGTCCGGCTACCTTTGCTCGGACATGAAGCCATGATGATTGTGAGGGCGACGAATATACAACGGATAATTATAAGGTGAATGGTGTTAAATACGGTGTAATTTGTTATTGTGAACATGGTGATAAAACATGGTGAATGTGGGAATAGCGGGTGACTGAATGGGGACATTTCCTGCAAACACTATATAGTTGATGTGGTCGTCTTGTAATGCATCTGCTTGCGGCATCGCTTCCCGTGCCTGAGGAGCGACCGTGTGTGAGCGTGCGTGAGGGCGTACGGTTAACCCAATATGGTTTCGGAGCCGGGGATGGACCCTGGGGGTCCGGGTATCCGGGAGCGGCGTGGGAGACGCTGTCGCTTCGTTCATCAATCTCTGGGTACCGCCATGGTTTTGGCGGTGCTCGGGGTGATGGTGCTGTGGGAGGTGGCCGTGGACTGGAGGTGCCGGGTAGAGGCCACGGCGCTGGATCGGCACGGCTCATTCCGGGCGGCCATGGTTGGATGGAGGAACCGGGAATGGAGACTTCGGGGAACGCTGCCCCAGGAACCAGGCCACCCGTTAGCGTGGATGCCGGGCCATGCATCCCCAACCCCGCTTGGAATGGGGGCTGCGACTTTTCTCTTTCCGGGCGCAGCGGTCCGCAGGATGGCACGGCGGGGGCAGCCGCAGGCTGCGCGGCAAGGGAAGAGACGGAGCGGCAATCAGAGGCGCAAGGTGGTGCGATTCACGCGGCGGGTCAAACCGGTCAGACCGATGCATTTGGGTGGGCCAACGGCAAACTCGGTTCCGGTTGAGGCGTCATGGTGCGGCCCCGAAGCGACTGGCGGGCGATGGCAGAATGCGGAGGTGAGGGCCAGAGAGAAAGAGTCTTGGTGGCCGGCGGAACCGGCATGGCGCGGTGTGGTACGGCCCGCGGTGGGGGCGATTACCAGCGATCGCGCGGGGGCCGGCGTGGCAAGATGGAGGCGCTCATGCGGCTTAGCAGCGGGGTGGAATCCTTGTGCCGCGGCGAAGTGGCTGGCCCTGCACGACTCGACAGACGAGGCGGCAAGCGCCATGAACCGGGCATGGGGATGGCTTACCAGGAGCTGGCGAGTGGCGAAGGAGACATGGCGACATGGCGGGTCCCCAGCAAGCGGCGGCACCTCCTCGACGTGGATGGCAGGTGGGCGCGCACGCGAGTGGGTTGACGGAAGGCAACTGGCGCGGCAGGAATGGGGGGGAGCGGCCTCGGAGGCTGGGCAGAGCCGGGAGTTGGGGGAACGCGGGGGTGCGGGTGCTGGGGGAAATGCGGGCAACGGGGAGACCTGTCAGGGGTTAGTCACCCAGGGTGGGAGCGGAAGCGGGTTCCGTCTAGTCGCGCCAGCTTCGGGTGACAGCGGCGGGGGGCGCGGGGGGGGCGTGATCGATCGCGCGCCCTATTACAGCAGTGGGTGTCACCAAACCAGTTTTCCTGTCAGTGAGGTGGAGATTGGGGGGGTGGAGGAATTGGGTGAAAGTGTTCCGTGTACTATATATGGCAGTAATTCACAAAATGTGACCAGTACTGGAGCCGGAAGGGGTGGTTGTGTCGTGAAGGATAAAATGGTATGGAATCAAACCCATTTTACGGTCGGTAATGGGAATGGGGAGAGAGGAGAAGGAAATGAGCGGGCTCACACCACTGACGTATGGAGCAAGAACACAATTGGGACGGCGAATACGACGTCCAGAGGAAATTGCGGTGTCGAGCGAGACTCAGCGCCTAGTACTTTGATCGCGGACAAGAGCAAAAGGGACAACCGTGTGATTACCGAGCAGTTATTGCTCATCAGCGGAATTGAGCCCAACCCAGGCCCTGGGGCTGACGCCCCCTTACTGACCACATTGTCTTACGAAGCCTCCCTTTGGATTTTCGATGCGGCGCGTTGGGAGGCCAAGACGAACAAGTTTAACGACCGCACTCGGGCTCTTTTAAAGCAATTCCGCCCAGGGTCGATGCCCCACCGCCGCATCGCGCGGTTCGCTACCTCACTTGGCGAGGAATCAGGCGAAGGGATTACTGACGACACCCGTTGGAATGACCTGGTCAAGGCTGTTCGGGAGATGCTCCCCAAAAATGCCTTATCAGAACAGGACTACCTCGCCCGCATGTCTCGCAAGCCTCAGGAGGCTTGGATTGACTTTGTGGATCGATATTTCCTTTTTGCGGAGATGTGCGACACAGTGTCTGAGCAAGTTAAGGCGGCCGAGTTATACCGCAAACTCCCCCGGGAGTTGAGGAATCAACTCAGTCATCTCCAGCATGACGTGACCTTGGACGGCCTGTTAGATGCGATTCGCGGTGTTCGCTATGGGGCCCACTGCGCTGGTGACAAGACAGTCCCCTTCGACCCCATGGAGGTGGATGCGCACATGCGCTGGTCTCGCGACACGAACATACCTGAGGGGACAGAAGATGCCTACCCCGCTACCTACGGGTTGCGCCAGGGCGATGGCCGTTTCCAACGCCCCGTCCTTCGTGGAGACACGATCAATTTCAAGAATATTGATGGTCCACGCAGTCTTATGACTGCGTGGAAGAAGTTGGTGTCGACTTCCTCCTCTTTCCGGCGCGAAGCAACTGAGTTTCTGTCGCGTGGGCGCCCACAACGGGGTTTCCGGGAGCTTGAGGTGGCCCCTAGTGAGAGTCTTGCTCACTTCCAAGCTGGCTTTGCCGATGGTGAGGATGACTTCTGGCAGGATTCTTTTCATGACCGGGAGGGTTTGGGTCAAATCCACAATCGTTTTGCTGATGGTGAGGCTGACTTCTGGGAGGACCAGTTTTATGATTGCGAAGCAGATTTTGACGAAGAATGTCATCAGGTCTTGGCCCTTCCCATGGCTTGCCGCGCCGCACAGAAAAAGTCCCTCCACGTCAAAGTCAATATAGAGGGCAAAGACATTCATGCTCTTGTTGACACGGGCGCCACGTCCTCCTTCACCCAAAGGACGTTGGTCAGAAAACTTGGCTTGTGGGGATCCGTGGAGCTATGTGCTGACAAGGCTGAAGTCCGTTTTGGGAACGGTGATGTCGAGCCTTTGGTTGGGGCCATTACTCTCCCTGTCCAAGTACAAGGCGCCGATATGCCCATGCGCGCCTACGTCCTCCAGGGCAAGGGGCCGGCCCTTATTATGGGATTTACATTCCTTGAGGCCAACCGCCTTCTCGTGGATTGTGAGGCGCGGACTTTGACCATGAAGGACAACGGCAGCCATGTCAAATGTCTTCCCTTGCAGACTTCCTGTCCTCCTCCTGTTGGTGACCACCCTTTATCTTGCCAGCCTGCTCATGCTCCTCCAGAGGCTTTGCTTGTCCAACGTTTTCCAGTTGAGGGCCGTCTGCCTCCGTGCCCGGCCAAGAAATTTTCCGGGGACGCTGCGTACGATTTCTTTGCTCCCAAAGAGATTCGTCTTCGCCCTGGTGAGCGCCTGACGATTGATACGGGCATCGCGTGCCGTTTTCCCTCTGGCACCTGGTGTCTCCTCAAAGAGAAATCTGGGTTGGCTCACCGGTACGGTATCCAGCTTTTGGGTGGCGTGATTGACGGGAATTACCGTGGCCGTCTCAAAGCCATCATGTTGAACACGGGATCTGACGTGGTTACGATTCCTCGTCATGCCGCTTTTTGTCAGGGTGTTTTATTACCTTGCTCCTCACCTCGGGTAGTCTCTGGGTCTGTTTGTGTGGATAGCGAGCGGGGGACTACTGGCGGCGTCAACAGGGTTATGTCGGGAAACGGAGGGCGGTGCGGCCTGGGGGCGGCTGTGGGCCGCGGCTGAGCCATCCTCAGTCGCTTGGGGTCGGGGTAGCGGGTAGACCGATATGTGATGCAGATAGTGGGAGTTTTTTAGATTTCACAGAACGACCCATCTACCCTCCTTATCGAAAAAATGGTCTTTTGTTTCTACCGTTGAACCGAAGTGTGGTGTTGGGTCCATATCAGACGCGAGGGATTAATATTTCATGCAAATTTCCAGTGGGTTCGTTGCAGGAGTGTTTTGTGACTCTTCCCAATCGCCAAGTTACTTTTATAGTGAAAACTGATGGCGTGCGGATCTGGGGAGCTCTTAAGAACTTTTCTGCAGAACCACAACAATTGATGCCTCGCTATGATTTGTTGGCATGCCGCACATCCGTTCAATGGTTTCGGATACCGGATATCGGAGTGCTTTTGATTCCTGAGGGTCGTAAGGGAAGAGGTTTTTGTCATGCAGTTTGGCAGTTCCCCCTGGATGCGATACGAACGTCTATCACCCTGCCGGCTTGGGTAGCAGCTTTGAAATCCCGGTATGCATCCGTTTTTGCGGCTGGTCTTGGCACATGTCGCACGTAAATGGTCCGTAGCTTCCCTTTCCGCTTTACTCTTCCTTGGAAGTCACAGCCTCGCAATCCTATGACTGGGCCAGCTGAGGAAGCAAAGGTGCTAGAGGAAGTTTTAAAATTGGTGCAACTTGGGGCCGTACGTGAAGTTCATCATGAGCCATATGTTATTCCAGCTTTTGGGGTACCCAAAAAGAACGGCTCGACTCGACTTGTCTTGGACTTCCGCAAGTTCAATTCCTGTGTCCATCCTCAGCCGTTTCTTCCTGTTCATCGGGAGATGTCGCTTGCAGCTTTGCGCCCATTTCACATTGGTTCGGCATTGGATTTGTCTAATGCCTATCTGCAAGTGCGACTTGCTCCGCGTCTGTGGAGAGCAGTTGGATTGGCGGTGGCAGGCCGGTTCTTTGAGTATATGCGTTTGCCCTTTGGTTATTCCAATAGCTCACATGAATTTTTAAGGGCTCTGTGGCCTACTGTCCGGCGGGTGTCCCAACGCATTCACTCTCAGATTCTGTTTTATATGGATGATATCCTTTTACTTTCCCAGTCGGAGTCCCAACATCAGCGGGACTCGGCAATTTTATTAGAGGAGTTGGAGAAAGATGGCTGGCGTGTTAATTGGGACAAGTGCCAGTTTTGCCGGGACCATTTTGAGTACCTGGGAGTGACCCTAACTTCGTCTGGCCTGGAACCTACTGCTTCTGTGCTGACCCAGTTTGAACAGGCTCCTATGCCGACGACTCAATTGGGTTGGCGCCAGATTCGTGGCTGGCTGAACCACTCTGCTCGCTTTATTTGGCGGGGGCATCTGGTGTTGGCGGCTTTGCGGGAGGTTCAAGCACATCCTTCATTGGCTGGGTGGCGACGTTTTCTTTCTCTATTGCGTCACCATTTTGTTCGATGTGCTATTCCCTCTTCTGCCTCTTCAGGATCCTTCACTGTGATCACTGATGCGAGCAAGCTTGGTTGGGGGGCTGTTTTACTGGCTGGTCAGCGGATTATACGTTGTGCACATGGTTTATGGTCAACCGGTTTTCAGCACCATGTCAGCAATGTGATGGAGTTGGAGGCACTTTGTCGGGCTCTCCGGACTTTTCGGCCCTGGATTTTTGGCGCTCTTGTTCATGCAGTGATGGACAACCAAGCAGCTGTGAGTTTTAATAACCCGGCAAACTTGAGTGATTTTCTCAAGCGACGTCTGGATCAGCTTTCTTGGTATGCTCCTCGGATTTCATTTTGCCCAGGGCCATTTAATTACTTGGCAGATTTTTTGTCTCGACAAGGGGCTTGGATTTCTGGATTATCTCATGTTCACGCAGTGGAAGAACCTCGCTCTTTGGTCATTACTCAGGCACAATGGAAGCAGGCCCACGCAGGACATTTCGGAGTGAAGAAGACATATCTTCGTTTTCGCCAGATGGGTCTGCGTCCAACGTGGCAGTGGGTAACTGACAAGGTGCGATCATGCAAGGAGTGCCAGCTATTTCACCGACCACAACCATCTAACCCATTTGGGAGTTGGTATATGCCGGAGAAACCAGGTCAAGTTATTGGCTTGGATTTCATGGGGCCTTTCCCTGAGAGGAAAGTAGGAAAGAAGCGATTTGTTCTTGTCATAGTGGACATGTTGACCAGGCGTGCGGGAGCGTGGGCAGTGACGGGTGCGGGAGGGGCAGACATTGTGAGAGGGCTAAAAAGGTGGGCGCAAATGCATGGGGCACCTTCGATCTTGTGTTCCGATGTGTGCAAGGCAACACAATCCAAGGAGTTGAAGGAGTGGTGCGTACGAGAGGGAGTGACGCAAGAGTACTCACCTCCCTACCACCACGCATCCATTGGATTTGTGGAACGATTCAATCAAACATTGTTGAATCGTTTGAGGCGAATGTGGGCAGAGGAACCCAAGTATTTTGCCAGGATGGTCGAGCAGGCAGTGACTATCTACAACGGCACACCTCTCTCTTCTCCAGAGGAGAGTAAGGAGACCCCTAAGTCTCTTGTGTTTGGATCACCCAACCAGTTGTGGAACAGTTCTCGGGCTGTGTGGAGACAGCTACACGAGTACGCACGACAGCAGCGTGCAAAGGCAAACCACAGGACAAAGGGGCGGCGTATCCAGCGAACATTCAAGGCAGGGGACAAAGTGTGGTTGTGGAACACAAAGGTCGAGACTTTGAAGGACAAGCTCGAACCGTGGTGGAGGGGCCCGGGGCAGTTGATTCGCCCTACAACGAATGCAGTTTGGGAGGTGCTTGGGCCAGAGGGGAAAATCTGGGTTAGGCATACGGACATGCTTAGGCCGTACAGGGATGCAATCTGAGGGACGAAGTTGTTGAAAGAGTGATTGTTTAGCGCAGGGAAGCGTGTGAGGGCGGCGAATATACAACGGATAATTATAAGGTGAATGGTATTAAATACGGTGTAATTTGTCATTGTGAACATGGTGATAAAACATGGTGAATGTGGGAATAGTGGGTGACTGAATGGGGACATTTCCTGCGAACACTATATAGTTGATGTGGTCGTCTTGTAATGCATCTGCTTGCGGTATCGCTTCCCGTGCCTGAGGAGCGACCGTGTGCGAGCGTGCGTGAGGGCGTACGGTTAACCCGACAATGATCATGAAGGTGATGAAGCTCATGGCATCATGACGTAGTAATGAACTTGTGAAGGTCATAAAAGTCACGAAGGTCAGTTTTCTGTTTAGGGTGTTTTAGAATTTAGGATTTGTAGGTCACTAGTGCGACTCATTACCTTCATGACCCCTTTACGACCTCCATATCCGGTAATAATAGTTATCGGACAATCCTCGGGAAGTGCGGTGGGAAGCTCAGGTCATCGCCGTGCCTAGATTTATGACAACGCCGTCATTCAATGAAGCCGGCAGCTACCTCCTTGCGCTGTCACTCAAATGTTCATGATGATGACCACTGTCATATTGATATCTTCATTCAACGAAGATGATCTTCAATTTGACGACAAGTGTTGGTCTGTCATTGGCTGGCTGCGCGACACCCAGCGAGAATAAAGAAATAGATGAAGCGCGAGATGCGTGAAATCAGCGTCAAGGGGGAATGGATCTGAGCCAAATAGAGGCGATTCAAAGACGCTGAGACGCAAACAGCTTTGGGGCCAAGTTGCCCCGGTTAGAAGCTTGCCTTGGAAGGGGTGCCATTTTCCTGGAGAAGCTGTGGTGCGCAGAGTTCGAGCGCCTGGCACGTGTCCGCGAGGGCGAGGCGCAGCTCTTGGAGCACCGCCGCCAGCTGGAGCGTTCCCACATGGCGCAGCAGCGCGAGATGGAGCGCGATATGGAAGCCATCGAGGAGGGCAGGGCAAGGGACCTGCAGACCGAGATGGAGATTCGGCTGCGGCAGGAGGAGACCACCCAGAGGTTGAAACACGCCGCAGAGGTGCGTCGGCCCATGCGCTTTTGAAAGTAGGCCAGTCCGTGTGTCACAAGTAAAAATCGGCCAAAATACACGGTTTCGAACCGTGCAAGAATCGTGGAAAACAATGTTAAGACGTGGAAAAATCATGCGCACTCACTCAATCGTTGTTGCACCGTTTGGCCCCATTTCTAATAGAAATTTTCTACACCAAAAATGCACGATCTAACACGATGCTTACACGATTTCCTGTGGGATTGTGACACGTGCATTTTTGCCTGTATCGAAACGTTGCCATTCAATTTGCAATGCTCATGAAAGTCGGATGGGACTTGCCCTCCGAGTCGCGATTCAAAATTTGAATCGCAAAGCTAATGGCAAGTTCAGATTGACGGTAGTGGGTAGTATTGGGGATAGAGTATTAGGGTTTCCATTGTCAACGAAAGTACTTAGAGCCCAGTCCTCCGAGTTTCATGTAATCTTCAACCCGGACTCTGTGTCAAAAAAAGATGGGATGGTGGGTGCAAAGAAGATGGTTGGCGCTCTTTGGCCATGGTCCCCAAAGGGGCCTCCCTACTTATGGGTTGACCCCATAAGTAAGGAGGCCGCAGGCCAACAGAGATGGCACACCCAGGTGACTCCTTGGAGCTTCAGTACTGACTCTCTTTGAATTTGCGCCAAGAGCCCAACAAATCCCTGGCTCGCCTTGAAACACAGGCTGTGGACCAGATGGCCCATACTACCAGCAAGTGGGGTGGCCAGAAACTTATTTTGGGTCCCTATACCGTCCAGACTGCCTGGCGCATCCAAAGCGCCCACCCATTTCTCCCAAATTGAAGCTTCAGTCGCTACTAACGATTCGTTAGTCACACATTTCTAATAGACTTGCGCAGCACACGAAGGTCAGAAGCCTTTCCAACTTTCAAGTCCACCGCTGGATTCACAAGAGATGACCTCAACTTCGGCTGCAACCGCTCTAAGCGCGTTGTTCTACTTCTTTACAGTACTGAACGGCCATTTCTGTCAGTCAACACAGCCAAGTGCACCACCTGCACTGGTTGTTGCTGCACAAGACTGGCGATTTATTGCCCGGGGACGAGAGGCATTAATAGCCGCCGTTCTGGGCAGATTGCTGCCATGGAGAAGACACGCTGTATTTGAAACAGCACATAATGCAGTTTTGTGTTGCATGCCTCAGTTGGGCCGAATCCAGGACATTGCTGAAAAAGAGGAATACGAGGCGGCTGCAAAAATACGGAAGGAGCTGGAGGACAGGTTGGCAGATGAAGACGCAAACATGCGGTGCCGCCACCAGGAAGTGATGGCCCAACTGGCAGTGGAGCGGGGGAAGCAGATCCTGGAGCTCGAGACTGCGTGGCGTAAAAAGGTGACCCTGCAGCAAAAGCAACGGGCAACGTGCGGCCAGTGGCGCCCTTGGCTTACGTAACTCTGCATGCAATGTGTGTCGCACTGCATATGTCACTTAGCTCTCCAAACGACTGTGGAAGGGAGCAGTGGCAGCGAAGAGCGGCGGAGGATGCCGACAACGACAAAATGACGTGTTGGGAATGCGGTCACTGTACCGTGACCTCACAGAATGGGTTCGAGATGCTGCAATTCCTGATACCATAATTGGGAAAGGTGCCTTTTGTTGTACAATAGAAACAGCCACCTTCGGCACAGAGTTTAGTAACTGCACGTGGACAACAAAAGCTGTACAACAGTGCAGGAGTCACAATTGGGCATTGTGTCGGCAGCCAATCAGCCCAGAAGACTGTTTTAGGAGTTTATAAGGGATGGATATTAGCCCGCCTGGATGTCCTTCTTGATCATGAAGAAAGGGTGTTGTGATGCAAGGTGTTGGAAGCCGAAAGGGCAGACCTTGAAAGGCGACAACCTCTGCGGAAAGCAAAGGCGGCTGCCACACAGGACCAGTACGTGGAACTGGAGCGAGCAGCAGCCAGGCAAGTGGCTAGCCTCGCGCGCACCGCCAGAAAATTAAAACACGACCTTGATCCACGGCAGCCCCTGACTGCCACTCAACTTCTGAGTGACGGAGAATCTCTGGATGAAGATGCACCCACCGAGGAGCGCACCACCGCCCAAGGTTGTTCCCCACCGTCGAGATCCCTGCTCGATTTGCTGAGCCCAGAGGCACAGGTGCAGTCTCCAACTTGCACACTAGCCAACCAACCCGCCAAATCGTCGTCCCTGGGCTGCCCTCGCTCGGACAACCCCATTTCTTCAATTCAAAATGGGCCTGGTGAGCAGTCCACACTCTCAGCAGCCAGTGCAGAGCATTCTCAATCAGGACATAGTGCCCAGCATGCCAACAGGCAAGAGCCGGAGGTCGGCTCAGCTCCAACACCGACGTCAATTGGGGGACAGGTGGAAGGCCACCACATTGATGGTGCCATGGCAGGCCCTGCCGACAGTGTGCACACAGTTGGAACTGCGCCTGGCTCATCTCCAGCCCTCGCAACTGGTGTTGAAGCAAGCCCGCAACATCATCCAGCTGCAAGACACTCCTCAGAGGCATCGGGCAACTCACACAGGGACCCAGAGGCCGAACATGGGTAAGCAATGCAGCAGCCTCTGGCCAATGGATCTGGTTGCTCTGAGTGCCATGGTCCCAGCTTGTCACAGGAGTTTCGACGGCTCGTTTGTCAATACGTTCCCTTCGAATGGCCCCATCCCTTGGTTCAGTAGCCATCTAGCAGGCGTTCCCACAACACATTGGCGACAGATCTCCAAATCTTATGTTACAACCTGCATTGTGGCTTCTGTCCTAGCTCAGCACCAAAGGTTGCATCTTTTGCTGCGCTGCAGGACCTTGCCAGGGCCCTCCAGTATATCTGAAACAATGGGCACGACTGCTGGCCCAAGCAGCAAGCTGCTGGAGGCCGCTGCAGAGCTCACTCACCAAATCCAAACTTTGCCCACGTCACCAGCGATCAGCACAGCCGCTGGGGAAGGTAAGAGCCACCTTCAAATGCAAGCTGCGACAACTCTCAGTGCGGACACAACGAGCCCACAGACGCCGTCGTCCCCAGTGCTCGGGGCCAGTGAGGCCCATGATTGGGGTTTTGGCACAGAGGCGCATCATTTGGGTGCGGAAAGCAGATGTGGAGACAAACCAGAAACAGGGCGGGTGGCAGCCCAGCCGTTGGGAAGCTGGGGTCCGCTGCCATTGAAGGGGAGGAGATCCCACCCACACATCGAGGACATGGAATGGATGAAGGAGTTGAGAACATTGGCGAGAGGGTCGGTGAGGCCAGTCCCAGAGGAAGCATCACCAGATGGGCAGAACGAAGGAGACCCTGGTTTGCAGGCTGATGGCGACAGGAATGGCTTGGGTGCTGCTCGTGTGGGGAACAGATCATCCATTGACGAATTGCAGGGAGCAAATGATGGGGAGGCGTGGATCCCATCTCTACGTGACACGTGGCAGCCAGAGTTCATGCGCGCATCACGGCATGCCACAGAAGATGCAGAAAGAGCGGAATCCTCTGTGGACACCGAGACACTGCTGGGGATCCAGTTCGGGCGACCCTCATCCCTGCCCCTTGACAGCGCATCCCCCTCTCCACAGCCACCGATGGGTTCGGAGGTGTCAAATGGGTCAGGGCCCTGTCAATTGTCTCATCACTCCAGTCGCACTGGGACCAGCGATGCGTCTGGCACCGGCGGGGCTTTGGGGGCCAGCACCAGCATGCACAGCTCCTTGCCACGGCACCACTGGTACTCACCAACAACGGCAGATGCAGAATCGAACGGGGTTGGTGGATCTACATCGCCCAAGTCAGGCTTGGAATGGGCAAATCTGCTGTCTGTAGGGGGCACTTCCAGAGCATCACTGAGTGGTGACGGGACCGCAGAGCCCTTCCTGGCTTCCCGCCAGTACTCGGCCATCACAGCGCTGTCAACTGAACAGTCACCACAGATGGGGGAAGGCAGTTCAAGGCAGCATGACATGGATGCTGAGACTTCAGAGTCGCCCGCTGGGGAAGTGGAGGCCAACTGGCCTGCATCTCGTTCAGCCCAGAAACACACAAACTTGCTGAGTGCAATGGAGTCACTGCGCCGCACAATGTCAGAGATCGGGAGGGACTTTCCGAAGGGTCCATCGCACAAACTGTGGCATGATGGCAGCCAGTCTGGTGGGTCTTAGACTGTGAGTCAATGGCAGTCAACTGCTGCTTCTGGTAGCGGGTTTGGTGCAGAGGTGCAAGGGTTGCACAGGATCATGGTATGCAGCAAATCAACCCATGCAAGTGGCATCGTGCACAGCTTGTTGTGGTCATCTGGCATGGCTGTTCTACTGAATTGTCCAGAGAAACCAAAACCATGATCCATAGCGTTAACCAGAGTTTGAAATTCGAATTTGTGAGCATCTCCGAGGTTGCAATACTGTCGCAACACAAATATTTGCCCCACAAACCACACAATTGCCCAATGGCCCATCTCACAAGCAAAACTCACATACCGATCACTCAGTCAAGAAGCTCACATCGCAAGGGCTCCCAGCCTGCGTCCCCCACCGCATCACAACAGACAATTCACAGCTGTTTTTGCAGTCCCCTACTTTTACAACCCAAGGGCCTTGGCATGGAACTGGATGTGGTCAGCCATGAAAGTGGCGATGAAGAAGTACGAATGGTTGTAGCCAGTCTGGGCAATACACAACACACGCAGCAGCGATGAGGAATTCACATCCAAACCAGCCTTGTGGGTTGCAAAGGCCATAATACATGGAAATGCATCGTTCGCAACATGTCTGCCAACGATTCTTTCGAACAAACAGGCGGCATGGTACCATCTGCAATCAAACTCTGCACCAAATTGCCCACCTTTTGTATCACATGCTTTGGATTCGGCACCAATGCGACCAAAAGTGCTGCCACGAATGTGTTGGCAGATTGACCTCAAAGACTCACTAAATCAGTGCAACGGTCAGGAACGAGTGGCACTGTTTCTGTGTCAAGCCCTTGGCAACTCCTAAGCAGGTAACAAGATACAGGCCAACAAGATACATCTGTGACTGTGGGGCACTGCACAAAGCACAGATTTTGCCCCCCCTCCCCCCCCCTCACCCACCTGCATTCTTGAGGTCAGTGGATATTGTTTTTCCTGAGCGACCTTCTCAAGGACCCAGGGTGTCAGCTGTTTCTCAAGAAAGGGGTCGTCTGTGCCTGTGTCCATCAATATGGGAATGGACACACCGCTATATGTCTTCAGGAGTTCCGTGGCATCGTACTGTGCCCATTCACTCTGGTCATCACCAAGATAGCCACCAAATGCTGCAAACCACAGCATGTTCCAGTTGGCAAAGCAGTATGGCATATGCAGACAGTGAGTGCAGCACATTTCGGTTTCATCCTGTAGCTTGCCAAAAAGTGGTGCACTTGCCTGGTGTTATCCCCAAGCAAACCCAGCACCAAGGCCGCCAGAATTAGATAAGGCACTGCCAGCGGCATTGTTGACACCATCCATGGTCATCAAAACTTCCACCTTGTGGTGTTTCCTCATGTCAAAGATTGTGCCGAAGATTGCATCAATGGGCTTGTTCACAGTCTCCTTACAGTTGAGAGAACATTGAACTGTGCACACAAACAAGGTTTTTGTGTGTTTGGGCAACGCACCCTTGTGTCCCCATGGCACCTGTGTGGGGTTGCAGATTGGAGCAAACGCGCTGATGGACTTGAACATGCCTGGGTTCTTCAAGGCGATGGTGAGGGCGCCATGGCCCCCCATGGAGTGCCCCATGATCGATGCCTACAACCAATCAAGACTTTTAAAAGCAGCCAACCCCACAATGGTGATTGGAATGCTATTCACCAGAAGGCTAACAAAAACAAGCTCGTGAGAACCTGCCAGGGCAGCTATCAGCTCCATGCAAACAAATTCTGTTGGCTATTCAATCGACAGCATTCATTGTCTCAGAAATGAACTGTGCCTGGATTGACACCCCGTATTGCCTATTGGGTGTGAAGGTTGTGCTTTGTACTTTCGTGACAATTGTCATTGTTAGGATGTTCGCATCCGGTGCGTACGCTCACAGGCAGTCGCCCTCCCAGGCACGGGGAGCAAGCCGCAACCAGATGGATTACCGAATGATTGTGTCGGTCATGTAGTGTTCACTGCAAGCATGCCCCATCCATATTCCACCCAGTCATTCCCCATTTCATCATATTTAACACCATATTCAATTCACTATCAAAACACCATTCTCCACATAATTACTTATGTATTCTCCCGTCCTCACAGTCATAAACGGAACTGATATTGATTATGTGACATCACTGCCTTTTCACCTATCAGGTGTTGTTCAACACACTCACATTGCCCAAATCCAAGTTTGGGAAACTCCTTTGGATCAGTGCTGGCAGCTCTTCCACAACGTATTCATACATGCGCCAGTTCTTCCATTTTTCAACTTTGGCATTCAGGTAAAAGCCAGCACCTGCAACAGAGACAATACAAACAAATCAACCCGAGTGTACCCTGGTCCTCAAACTGCACGAACACAAGGCTTCCCCCAACCTTCGAAAATGCACAGGGCAAGGAATCTGCATGGCACATTGTCTTTGGGAATTAATGGTACCCACAAGTGCAGAAAGCGCACTATGGTACTTGTTGTTGCAACCAGAATGGTTTCATTTGTGGCCCCATGCCTCTGTTGGTACCAGGTTGCCAGCCTTGCCATGCAAGCGATCTGTTGGAATTCTGCCCAAGCTCAGATGCAGGGCATTGACGCTGACCAAATGTCCATGTGGCTCTGCCCAAAAGAACACTACGTGCAAGCAAGCAGCATCTTTCAGGGCACCTTTTCCATGTTAGCAACCATCTGGCATGTCAGTAACAACTTTGCACTGTGGCTGCAACCTCTTTGCGGTATTTGCAAGCTCTCATTAATTTCTTTTGGGGCTCAGGGTACGTTAGCTATCACAGAGCATTGCAACCTTCTGTTTGCTGAAAATCGTTATGCTACTTTCAGCCAAAGAGTACAATTTCAGCGGGAACACCACAGCACCTACGCGGTGCTGTCCACAACCCAGAAATGCATCCCTGTGTGGGACGCTTTGTGGACACATGGCTCCAGGTGATTGTCTGCTAGCCACAGCAACAACTGTCACCAAGCCACACTGATGTCGTGACCTCCCTAAGAGTTTTAAGGTGGCACTGCCCACCTAGTCACTATCCAGCCTCCATCTGAGAGGCTGCACCAGTACAAGGATCCATCCTGATACCCCACAAGCTCCCTTGGGGCTGTTCCATGCCTTGCACTTTGGTACTTACTTACTTTGTACTATGATACTGTTCCTTGATCACATTTCGCCTGAGATTCCCTTGTGACAAAATGATTCCGACCTCCCAAGAGACTGAACCACTTGTCCCACAACACTACATGTTCGACAAAGTATCAACTGCTGGAAAGGACCAAACGAGCATAATTCACATTTGGTCCAAGTTTTTTCTGCAGTCTTCACATAAATACAAGCAATGCCACAAACTGTAATGATGGTCTCCCACATAGTTGCAATCGATTCCATTTCACTGTGCAAGACTCACTGAGGCCAAAGTCCCAGTTGTCACTCTCCCCCTCCACATTCAAACCCCCTGTCAAATGCACAAAATTCAGCTTGAAAGTAAATTCCCAATACCAAGCATGGGGCCCCAAACTGTCCACGAGCAGATCAAATTCAAAAAGAAACAAAGGGTGTGCACCCACAGTGTTTAGACTAAACACTATAGGTTCTCATGTATGAGTTTTGACTCAGCCACAGCTCATACATCACAGCCATTAACCAAGTGAAGAAGGCGCAGTGCTCTCCGAACAGGGTACAGTGTTCAGCGAGGCAAGCAAAATAGCTGCAGATAGGTAAGTGTCTCAATGGTCCATTTGTTCAGATAATGATAACTTTGCAGAAAACAACATAGTGAAAGCATTTGTGTGCAAAAAAATCATGGACACTTGCCAATGTCAGGGACACCTTGTGACACCAGGAACAAAGCACAGATGGGGCGAACATGTGCTGTCCAGCCATTCCGTTTTGTTTCCTTTGCCAATTTTTGCTTGATTTAACATCAGGGACACAAAATCGTTGTCAAAGTCGTCCTAGGATTTGCACTGTTCAATGGCATGCAACCACAGGAAATCCACTTGGCTGTTGGATCTGCCTTACTGGGTGAGGTGTCTGGTGCTACCAATGCTATCCCGAGTTCAGATGCCAGCCTCTGAGCCCCTGCCTGACCAGACAGTGAATAAAGTTTCAGAACAGGCGAGGCATGTGGTTCAGTACAGTGCATGCCTTGACACTCTCCTGTGGGCACCTTTTCAGCTGTTCGACAGAGTGCTTTCTGCTCTTCACCATAATTGGATCTGGCCCGCTGTCTTCTGCAGGAAAAATGACTAAGGCTGCCAAAGTCCTTGCTGCATTGGCTGCTACAGCTGTATTGCTTGTAGGGCTCACATATCTGGAAAATGTAGGGCTGGGCATTTCAACACACAAACTGCCTTGTCCGTGTGAGCAGCACTAATCTCGAAAACGGCACAGAGATTCAAGGTTGTGGGCCTCGTTGGTGTTCTGCCACCGCAGGGAGGGTACAACATTTCCAGGGCTAGCTCTCAGAGCAATGTAATTAGCAGCAGCAGCAGCAGCATACACCTTGAATTTTCTTGTGAGGTGGCACAACGTCGATGCCTACACTGTCAGGACGGGGCCGACGCCTGGGCTTGATTGAAATGCAACAGTTGGAAGCAAAACAAAAACAACCCTTAAGAGGCCACAAAGGACATGGACAGGGCGCAACAAAACCCTTCAGGGACACATCGCCTCTCAGCCATAACGAAGCGCGTCGCTGGGCCACCCATACGGCGACTCCTGGGCTGCGAGATGTGGGTCCAGGATAGGCAGAGTATGGGCAGATGACAATCCTGCTTGCCTTGTTGATGAAGTTCTCGTCCGTGCACGTAAGGCCGCTCAAATAGAAGATCACCTGGCCAAGGAGATGACAAGCCATCCCTTTATACCGAGGTGCTGAAAGTTTAAAAGTTTTGCAGCACGCCGAAAAGCTCGACAACCGCGCACGACCACAAGATCTCCATCGGTGCCCGCTTTGCGGCCAACTTGGAGCACAATTCACCAAGCAATCCCCGGAAACAAAGCTTCAAGGTCATGATCTCGAACGTGCAAACTGTTACGTCCCTGGCAACCATGCAGAGGTGAGGCCGAATTTCAGCCTGTGCGGCTCGCGTTGGATGGCCTGGCCTGGGTGTCGACATCACGGCAGGGTCCGCGAAAGTAGTGCACACTCACAGGGACCTTGGCGGAGTCCGAAGCGGGAGGGAAAAATATCTGAAAGATCATGTCACAGCCGCAGGCGCTGCTTGAGTGCTTGTAGCGGCGGTTCCAGCCGCCGAATGCCTGCAAGACAGAAAAGCAAGGGCAGCGTGAAACCACCAACACGCCAGCCCGTATCCAGAACAGCCAATGTGACGCGAGACACGCGCGCCTGATCTGTGGCCCCCGATAGCCGCGTCCCGTCCCTAGCTGAGGGAGCAATCGCTCAGCGGATTGGGGTGTTTTTTGCCCGAGGGCAAGCAGTGCCGCGGCGACCCCTGGTTCCACTGCCATTGGCACGCGCGACAGCAGCCAATGGCGCCAATCTCAAGCCCACTGATTACCTTGTTCTTTGCGATCTCCTCCACGCCTTCGGCCATGTTGTCGGCCCGACCTCCTCGAGGACACTGAGAAGCCTGTCCAAACGCAAACCGTCGGGGAGGCAGCCACCTCACTCCTCGGCGCTGCCCCAAGCATCCGCCTTGTGGCGAATACACCCAGTCCTATTCTCTCCGTTTGTCCCTCATTCACCACATTTCTTCCCAAGGCCTCAAGGAACGGGGCGAAAAGTGCAATCCAGCCGGGGGAAGGGATTTCGCGACGCACCCGCGGCGCGCACAACCGAAGCCGTGAAGCATTTTACTCCACAAGCCGTTGAGCTGAAACAGAATCTGGTATTTGGCGTTTTGAGGTAATAGTGTCTTCGAGGTATTTGAGGTACTTGGTGCGCTTTGGCCCGTCACAGCGTTGTGACAAATGTTGCGCGCCGCACTTTTTCCCACCTCCGATAGGGGCACCATCCCGTTGCCGAACTGCCAGTTGCTAAATCGTCACTGACCACTTCGGGTGGGGCCGCGATGCGCGCTGACCGCTGAAAGTCTGGTATTTGGTGTTTAGAGGTATTGTCTTGAGGCATTTGCGGTATTTGGTGCGCTTTTCCCTGTCACAGCGTCGTGGCAAATGTTGTGCGCTGCACTTTTCTCTGCCTCCGATGCGGCTACGATCAGGTTGCCGAGATGTCGGTTGCCAAATCGTCACCGACATTTTCGGATGGGTGGGGCCTTGGGGCGCGCTCAAAATCCTGGGACTTAACCAAAGAGAGGGCGAGTACTCTCGCGCCTTCGACATCTGCACTTCCCTGCGTCCTTCCCAGTCAATTTCGAAGGATATTCCGACCGGGCGGCGGGACGGTCAGCACCGCCTCGCCTGCCTTCCCGTCCATTTATCGGCGCCTCAATGCACTACTCCTCGCCCCAAACTCTCCTGACGCCCAGCGCAGCGGGCCGCCCCCCGGCCCATACCGAACGCCTCCGCACCCGAGCCCGCGCGCGGCCGCCGCGCTTCATCGCCATGGTGGGCCGCCTCCGGGTCCCAGACGCGATCGACGTTCTCGCTTGCGGCCCATAAAGCGCCCAGATCTCCGCGGGCCACCGTCGTGACGCCCCCTTTGATGCATCACCTCTTTCTCGCTCGAGCCGGCCGCGTCCTCCTCCTTCGTGGAGAAGCGCATGTGGGGTGCCCGCTTCGGCTTGGTCCACTCCTCCCAAGGATCCGTCGCCTGACGCGGTTGGCCGATGGCCGTGCCTGCAGGGGGACGCCGTCGATCGCACGCTCGTGAAGACAAAGCCGCGCGTGGAGCGCAACCGCGTGCTGGTCACGGGCGGAGCCGGCTTCGTGGGCAGCCACCTCTGCGAGTTCCTGGTCAACAGGGGCGATCACGTGAGAGCCACCCACCCACCACCGCCCATCGTTGCTTGCTTGTGTTGTGTGCTCATCTTTTCTCTCTATCAGACTCTCTATCAGGTTCTTGGAGCATGGAAAAGAGTCTCGTATACACTTGCTTAGGAGGGGGTGCCCTTTGTGTGACCTGCTTCTTTCTCTCCTTGTGACCAATCTTACCCCCTGCCGGTCGATCGCCACCATTCTGGGGCCCTTCGCTCACGCGCCGTCGGGCCTGCCAGGTGATCTGCCTCGACAACTTCTTCACGGGCAGCAAGGAGAACCTGTCCGCCGTGCTGGACAAGCCCAACTTCGAGCTGGTGCGCCACGATGTGGTGGAGCCGATCCTGCTGGAGGTGGACCAGATCTACCACCTGGCCTGCCCGGCGTCGCCCGTGCACTACAAGTACGGACGATCACGCCCGACGGCCCCGCGCCGGCCGGCCCCGGCACCGCACCCGCTTTCGATCGCCGCTCGACGCTGCTGGGCGGCTGCGCGGCGATGCTGGTTGTCTTCGCGGCGCGCGGAGTGCTCAGCGGGCACTGATGCCGAAGTAGAACACAGCCATTCCGTCGAGCGGTGTCAAGCCCTGAACTCTTTGGTGGAGAGGATGCTTCTGGGCTGACCCTCGGCGATAGTGCCCGCGTGATTCAACGCCAGCACTCTGAACCGTTCAGAGCGCGCGACATGCAGCGGCGTTACGCGAGCAGCGTTCGTCGCAGTTTGAGTCATCCGTGGCCTGAAGCTCGAGGCCGGTCGCCGCAGGTACAACCCCATCAAGACCGCCAAGACGAGCTTCATCGGGACGAT